>CM061919.1:126804376-126893327 GCA_031002005.1 Vandiemenella viatica
CCATCGAAGGAACTGAAAGGAATTTAGCCCTGATCTTTTGAAGGAAATCCCCCAGAAATCAACGAGAGTGATTTATGGGGACCACGGAGACAGATCTGAATGGCCAGACGGAGATTCGAACCCTCGTCCTCCCGAATGCGAGGCCGGAGCGTTACCGCTGACCCACCACTCTCGTTGTATTTTCTGTATTTGAATGTCGTTCCGACACCTGAGATAATTAAAAAAATCTGAATGAGGTCAGTGTTATCCTAAAGTTGGGAAGGACGTGGTTCGATCATAAATTTGGTCATCCAGATTTCGATTTCCCATGCTTTCCCGATTGATGTGTCTGGGTGGATACGGAATGATTCCTTCATTAATACCATGTCGGATTTTCTCGCATAACCTCCCGGTTGTAACCACATCTAATCTTGAAGCTATAACCAAATCAAGAAATTAAACACTATGAAGTAAAAGTCTAGAAATTGTGATGCTTTTGTTCTATGCTTGAGTTTATAGCACTTTTAATTTGTATTTTTTTTTTTTTAACATTCTGACACTTTAGAGAATACAACCGTCACGAATTTATTGTCTCCTAATATAAGAAAAGTATTAAAATAAGAAAAAAGGCGTATGTCTTCTTTTAGGAATGACTGCTCCAGAAACATTAAAGTACGTTGATGGGGGGGGCCGAGGAAAAAAAACGTGATCTAACAGCATAAAACAAATATTCTGTTGTAGTATCATTTACATGCAAATACTTATTCGAATATTAATGAGGGTCATACAGTAAACGAAAAATATTAAAAAGGAGTAAAATCAGAGATACGTTTAAGGTAAATGTTTAAACGTATTGTTACTTTTTGATCGAAATATTGCGACCAAAACCAAATACGTACATAATTTCTGTGTAACTCTTCTAAAAGCTTACCATACTACTATATCTTCAAATTTTTAGTTTACGTTACATACATTAATATTATGGAACATTATAAATTTCTGCGATTTGTAAACAAACAAAACGTTGCCGAAAGACAGAGATAGGAAATTCCTACGTTTAAGTAATCATCATCTAAGCGGGCCGTACACAGAATTAGATTATTACTTGGTGTTTTGTACTGTATATCGTCTACCGTGAGTTAGTGGGACTCCCTTTACTTTAATACGTTAATTTTAGTTTTAGCTGCAGACTGTACTTCGCATCATCGACAAACAAAAGATTTTTTATTATTATTATTGACGAAAGAAGCTTGATTCACTGTGTGCAGGATATTATTGTACGGTAGCTACTTTCGGCTATTATTTTGCTGCCGCTTGATATTACCGTATTGCAACCGCAGGACAAGTTGATGTTGAAAAAGATGTTATTTCTGTTTGTATTTTAATGGCTTTAAGGTTGTTCCATGTCCAAGCTGTTAGGGCCGAGAGAGGAGTGAATGCACGGCCTTAGTGTTTTTAATTAAACATCCAGACATTCGCCGGAACTGAGATCGAGAAACCAGGAACCATGGAAAAACCTTGGTCACCAGATTGGTGGCCGAACCCTCACAGCACTTTAAGGACTTCACATTCGGAAGGTCGTGGGTTCGAGTCCCCGTCCGGGCGCCCAGATTTGGGTTTTCCGTGGTATCCCCAAATCATTCCAGGCGAATACCGGGATGCTTCCTTCAAAAGGCTATAGACGAATTCGACGAATTCCTTCCCGTTCGTTTCCCATAATCCATTCCCACTTCTAATGACCTCGACGTCCACGAGGCGTAAAGCCGCAATGGAAAACAAAGACGGAAGAATGAAGAGTTTGAAATGGGAAACTTGGAGGATGTTGAAAATTAAGTAGACAGGTAATGTAGGAAAGTAAAACATTCCAGAAGTGGTGAGTGGGGGAAGAAATTTCTGGAATAGTTCTACAACCGAAAGGTAAGATATGATGCGCCACAACGTATTAAAAGTTGTAAGAAAGGAAACCTATAGAAGAAGGGATAAAACGGATAACTAAAGGTAAACATGGGAGAGATTAAAAAAAAAAAAAAATCTGTAAAAAGAGGGATGTGGCATTCTGAATGCTCAACGTTAGCTATATTAAAGATTAAATAAAAATTAAGTTTTGGAGCGAGCTGGTATCCCAGTGGTTAAGGCGTCTCTCTGGTGACTGAAAGATCTCCGGTTCCCTTACTCGGAATGGATTTTCGTAAGTCTTTAACCGGACCATCACCTCTGAAACAGGTTGCTGTGTAATGTGAAGTACGTCAATCCGGTTCCGTGGTTCCGATTCCACGTTAAACTGTAGGTCCCCTCTAGGGCTAACAACCCCAATTGTAACACGGATGTGTACCCACTCAAATTTAAAACCAAACGAAACTTAACGTAGTCTTTGTTGGTCCAATCGGACATAGTCTACATTCAGAATGAAGTTATCGTTTAGTTGAAAACAAAGGAGAAACAAATGTTAAAAAGCATATTGTATACAGAATGACATTAATTACTTTGAACAAGTATTACTTACGCTGAATTTATACAACACGGAAGGTGAAATCTTGGAAAAATGGGGACACAACAAGCATAGACTTGGGTACCTGGAAAGGAGCTGAGCTTCATTTATGCTGAAGGGGTTAGTCAAATCGGTCGAAATTCAGAATGTGCATTATGGTCCTATGTATTCGGCTTATGTTCCTTCTGTAGTAATGCACGAGAGGGATTTTCACACCGAGAGTGGTGGGTGAGCGTTAACGCTCTAGTCTCGCATTCGGGAGGACACCGGTTCGAATCCCCGTCCGGACATCCAGATTTGGGTTTTCCATGGTTTCCACAAATCAGGCGAAAGCCGGGATGATTCCTTCAAAGGCCATGGCCAAATTCCTTCCCGTTCCTTGTCTTCACTCCCATCCCGCCTATAATGACCTTGACGTCGACCAGGCGTAAAGCCATAAGTAAAAAAAAAGATTTTTTCTCTCATTAGTTAACATCATTCTATAAAAGAAATAAAAAAAAACTGTCCTATTCCACAGCGTTCTAGACTATATTTACCTGCTAAGCAGTATAACCATCCCATATTCAGATAATCGACTAGTAACGTTCCTACTCTCTGTTCATTGCTTTCAAAGAGCCTTTCGAACGTTGGCTACTTTTTATTTACTTAACATACTACACACACAGTACCACTGTAGATCGTGTTCAGTTATAATTATTCGACATTACCTCTTATCGCATTTTCTGTGTTTTCGTACCAAAGACAATAAATACTCTGCACTGTCTGATATTCTTGATCCAACTTCTGTCGTGGGCTCTTCAGGCGCATTTCCCATCAATAGTATTAACCTTTAACTGAAAGGAAATAATCATACTTGTAGCGTGAGTTGGTTCTGGGATCGATTACCATGATAATTTAAATTAGCTCTCACCATCAATATGATCATTTTATCTAATTTTACAGGAAACAGGGTGAACATTTGTAATATCTTTAGTTTCATCAATGACATTGCCATACACCGAAATTTATTGACCGAGAGTGGTGCTGTAACGGTTAGCGTTCTGGCCTCGCATTCGAGAGGACGGCGGTTCGAATCGCCGCCCGGGTATTGAGATTTGGGTTTTCCATGGTTTCCCAAATCACTCCAGGCAAATGCCGGGATGCTTCCTTCAAAAGGCCATGGCTGAATTCCTTCCCATTCCTTGCCCCCCCCCCACCCATCCTTTCCCGTCTCTAAAGACCTCGCTGTTAAGAGACGTTAAGCAGCTAAAAAAAAAAAAAAACTATATTTATTGGGTACTCATACTGACGGAAACATATTTTTCACAATCAACATTAAAATTAAATTAAAAAACACTGCCTCGTCTTGCATTAGCCAGAAAAATTAAAGTCGTCCACTAAAACACGAAACATTAATAAAAACAATGAACATATCGGAATTTTATCAGCAAATGACAAAATTCTTCAAAAAGATCGATCTGATTTATTTCTACAAATAGAGGACGATCTTTACCTATACATTATTTGATACTATGTCATTACACATTACATCAGCATGAAATATCTGGTTCCAGGGTGCTTTCAAGACTAGTCAACCAATGTGGTGTAGGAAGTTCATAAAAATTATTAAGTCTTTCAACACAAAACAAATTGCTCTTGGCTTTTTAAACAAACATAGCTCAGTGATTTAAACAAAAGAGAGACTCTTAGTCCGCTCAGGTTTCCCTGACAGGATCGTTAAAGGGCTGTCTTAGTGACTTGCCGATATACACACTATTGTGTTTGTAGCAACAATCATCATGAATCGTGAAGGCTGAATCAGCGTCGAAAGTAGTGGCGTACATCTGCCACCTCAATACTCAAGCCAAGCACGTCTGCAGATTGTGAGATCGACTATGCTCCCCCACTTGGAAACAGAGTGCAGCATGACCCAAGCTTTCCCTCCCCGGAAGCCTGGTAGGGAGGGTGTTCGCTGTCGCGTGGAATGTCTGGCACCAAGTGTTTCGTCGTTTCTGCCATTTTGTTCCAGGCCCCGCCTCTTCTCCAGCATATATGCACCAAGGCAACCAAATTCACAGAAAAATCAGCATCGAGGTTTTTTTTTACATTATTATTGGTTCCGCCAGAATGTCTATATCTCAACTGCGATTCTATTTTCTGGATAAGTTCCTAAGAAATCGTTCCCGGTCGGAAACGTTCGGGTCAAGAGCATCAGGAAGACCCCCGAGGTGGCAGACCTGCTTAGTGACACTCTCACGGTATTTGGGCTCCACACTGCCAAACAAGTGGTCGTCTATCGTTCGCCCCCTCACCTGCCTAACGATCACCGGGCAACGGCTAGGCGGCTTTCGCGACTGGGACCACTCAGAGCGGCTGTCTCACCGTTTGGCGTGGGCACAGGTATATCCGCGAAAATTAACACATGCAAATTCTTTCTATCACTTTTTCCATTCATTGTATGTATATCAATAATAAAAATTGTACGGGATGACCAACATTGGTCACACTGCTACGAGCTGCACCTTTCCTTTTTCTCGTCTACTTGTTCGTCCATTTTTTACCAATATTAATAATTTCGATTTTGAATCAATTTTTTTTTAGTTCCAACCACAGCCCATCATTCTTTTTTCCGTCCCTTCTTTTCTTGTTGTAATATGATTGTCATTGAATCTCGTATGGCCCGTTTTACTCTTAGCTGTGAAGGGTGGTCGGTAAACAATGCTGTTATTATACACTGAAGAGCCAAAGAAACTGATACACTTGCCTGATATCGCGTAGGGACCCCGCGAGCACGCACAAGTGCCGCAACACGACGTGGCATGGACTCGACTATGTCTGAAGTAGTGCTGGAGGGAATTGACACCATGCATCCTGCAGGGTTGTCCAGAAGTCCCTAATAAAAGTACGAGGGGGTGGAGATCTCTTCTGAACGGCACGTTGCAAGGCATTCCAAATATGCTCAATAATGTTCACGTCGGGGGAGTTTGGTGGCCAGCGGAGGTGTTTAAACTCAGAAGAGTGTTTCTGGAGCCACTCTATAGCAATTCTGGACGTGTCCTGCTGAAATTGCCCAAGTCCGTCAGAATGCACTATGGACATGAATGGATGCAGGTGATGAGCCAGGATGCGCACGTACGTGTCACCTGACAGAGTCCTATCTAGACGTATCAGAGGTTCCATGTCATTCCAACGTCACACGTCCCACACCATTACAGAGCCTCCACCAGCTTGAACAGTTCCCTGCTGACCTGCAGAGTCCATAAATTCATGAGTTTGTCTCCATACCCGTACACGTCCATCCGCTCGATACAATTGGAAATGAGACTCGTCAGACCAGGCAACATGTTTCAAATCATCAACAGTCCAATGTCGATGTTGCCGGTCCCAAGCGAAGCGTAAAGCTGTGTGTCGTGCACTCAGCAATGATACACGAGTGGGCCTTCAGCTCCGAAAGCCCATATTGATGATATTTCGTTGAATGGTTCGCACGTTGACATGGCCCAGCATGAAATCCGCAACAATTTGTGGAAGGGTTGCACTTTTGTCACGTTGAACGATTCTCTTCAGTCGTCGTTGGTCCCGTTCTTGCAGGATCTTTTTCCGGCCGCAGCGATGTCGGAGATTTGATGTTTTACCGGATTCCTGATATTCACGGTGCACTCGTGAAATGGTCGTACTGGAAAATCCCACCTCATCGCTACCTCGGAGATGCTGTGTCCCATCTCTCGTCCACCCACTATAACACCACGTTGAAACTCACATAAATCGTGATAACCTGCCTTTGTAGCAGCAGTAACATATACAGGGTGATTCAAAATAACGTGGACAAAATGACATGGTAGATCTGTCATACAATAAGGATCAAAAATCTCATAGGAACAGAGGGTTGCAAAAGCCTGTAGGGGGTGCTAGTGACACGAGTGTACGTAACGATACAAAGACAAACCACCACGATCACCAGACCTGTCTTCCTTGGAATTTTTCTTGTGGGGATTTTTAAAAGGACTTGTGTATGAAACACCTATTGAAACGCCGGAAGACTTGGTAGGAAGAATCGTTGCGGCAGCTGGATGTGTTCGAGATACACCTGGTATCTTCGCGAAGGTGCGCCGTTCCATGCAACGGAGATGCCGGGTTTGTCTCGATGCATCTGGCAAAAACTTTGAGCATCTGCTGTAGGCTCAACATTTGGCATGCATTAGTCGCATGTGAGTGAGTAATTATCAATAAAATGATCTGTAATGGTTTTGTTTGTTCTCTTTGTGTCAGTATTATTTTAAACGCCCTGTAGCGGCTCCGGATCGCAGTTGCGATCCTCTGTTGCTATGCGATTTTTTATTCTTATTGTATGACTGATCTACCATTTCAGTTTGTCCACGTTATTTTGAATCACCCTGTATAACGCCTGTGCCAGACCCCTGTTGTCTTATATAGGCTTTGCCGACCGCTGCGCCGTGCACTGAGCGTTTACATATCTCTGTGTTTGCGAACGCCTGCCTATACCAGTTTGTTTGGCTCTTCAGTGTAGTTATTCATACAAAATCATGCATGTGATAAAAATACCTAAATATTTACATACACAGTAGAGTTGGCGTGTTGTATGTCCACTACAGATGTCATATCATTTCATAGAACCGTAAGTCTTTCGTCTGAATAAATTCATTCGGAACTCGGTAACCTAAACTTTGGATAGCCTGATTGATTACGGAATCGAGAGGATTCTGTTTCGGATAGATGAATACACCAGAGTTTATGTCGGAATCCGCATGAAATTGCGAACAACGGTTGTTACAGCAGCGGTGGAGAGAAGTGTCGATGGGCACCGTTTTGTACCGCAGCGCTCTGGAGCACTCACAAACAAACCGAAGTATCGCTGTTTGCGCAGAGCCCAATAACAGCGCGGAGGGTCGCTATTTGCAGACACGCACTGTGCGAGCGAGCCCCTTGTCGCCCGGTCAGTCCCGCTGAAATATTTCCCAGCCGCATTCGCAAAATGCGCCGCGCGTACTATTGGTTTCTGCTCCACAAACACCGAACACTCCCCTCCCATCTGCAGCGCTATTGATTGTGCACGCGTGCAAACCGGCAAAAGTTTGCGTTCTACTGTTGGGACAGAGACACCGAAGAAATCGTGCTGAACTGGGAGTCCGAGATTTGAACTGGTCGTCACGTTTTGTGATCCACGGGAGACTTTACGTCATGTCTCTGTGTACTCTGTGGACACTAGAACCTGAGCAATAATATCTACATGAATAATAGCAGTAACAGCTGTATGAACCAATTCTTCTTTTAAATATGAGTATTTCATTCGAATTGAAATTTAAATTGTAATTTAATATAATTTGGCTTGAAAACCAGTGAGCCACTTCCAATCATAAATTGACTGTAACCATGTCATCTCTCCCATTCTGTGTTCCAGATATGTATTTCATATGCTGTAACAACTGCACTTACTATTCTCGAATCGTAAACATCAAATATACTGTTTAGACATTGTGCAAAATAACAACTCTAAACACATTTTGACCAGTACTTCGCAGTCTCAAGTGCATTCTATGTTGCTCGGAACACATCATCTTTGTTATAGGATTATGGGCACGCAGTGCACTCGAGCATATTGTAACATCCCTCAAACCTAAACTTAAATAGAATTGTGTTTTGTGAATCATTTGTAGTAGGCTGGAGTTTGGTTGAATATGAGCTGGTAGGTTTGTTTTGCAACTTCCTGTAAATCAATGTATGTAGACTTTGTTTTATGAAAAGAAATTATTTAAAGGCCATTTAATATGTTTAAGAACTGAATTGTGCAAGAGAATTGATTAAATGTTCGTAATTCCAAGTGTTAATGCAAGTTATGATGTCTAAAGGATAATCTTCTACAGTTTAAAATGATTTCTGTGAATAATTTTGTGATTAAGTCTCATTAATTTCCATTTCTGAGCATTTTGTAATGATGGTAAATGATTATGTGTTACATATGATTGTTTTTAATATGTTTCAATTGTTTAAGTATAGTTAATGTTCGGGAATTATCTGTCGGAAGCTTTTGAAGTGTTCTAGAAATCTCGATGTAGCTTATATAAAGCAAACATCCGAGACAGAGAAACAGTTTTTTTCGGCAAAGTTTTCACCGACTCAATTTACGACGGCCAAGAACTGTATTGTCTGTGGAAGGAATTTTGTATACAATTGCTGGATTGTATGTGTTGATGTAAACAGTATCTTTGACGTCATGTTTATGAAAAATAAAAGCAAGTTTAAGGTGAACATTATGGTTGACTGATTATTTATCATATTAATTAATGGCAATAAAGGCAGGCCGTGACTTTGTAGATAGCCACTGTGGTGAACCAGGAATAAACCACTAATGAGTGAATATTAGGAGTATAGACGCCGGAGGTGGATAATGAGAAGTCAGCAGTCAGAACGCTGTTTAACGAATTAAAGTGGTTACTTTTCGACGAAAGCGGTAGTCCGTAATTATCGTTATTCTTATATCCCATGCGTAAATTTGAAGGACAAGTAACAGCCTGTTCAAGGTTCGCCATTGGTTGATGGTACACGGGCAATATAAGTCAATAAATTAATTGTACCCGAATAATAAGATTGTTAGTCCAGTGCAAGATATAACATTTTATTGCATTATATATATTTTAAATTAATCTTGAACTAAGAATCAACTTTGGTGACAGGAAGAAGACTGCAAGAGACTAGCTGACTACAGCAAGTCACTAATAACTAATAAACGACTACCTTAAAATATCTGGCCACAAACGTGAAAAGTATAAATTGAGCAACTAACAAAGCTGATTTTTCCACATGCAAACGTAACGCTGGAAAACGCAAAGGTTCAATAAACTCTTGCCTTTTTACTTATGATGACGTCAGCATTGTATTTTCAATCGATGCTGAATTCACAAGATAAATCATTTGGAAACTTGACGGAGAAATAAAATCGGCGTGTAAAAAAACGAAGTGTCTATCTATGGTTGTTAAGTAGGAAGTATTTACACTGTAAGAACATGTAAGGAATTCAGATATTTTTATAAAACAAACCTCTTTTGAAAGAGATACAGAATTTTGAATTAACCGGAGAAAAAATTCCTGAAAATTGCTTTACACTGAAGAGTAACTACATTAGAGAATACCTGTTTAGTATCATGTTAAATCACCTATTAACTATATGATGACGATGAATCTTAACAAGTACATTGCAAGCATTGGGAAGTAATACGAATCTATGAACTCCGAACAATGTCCCACAGGTCACGACAATTTCATGGAAGGGAATCAGAAGTTCGAATTAGTATGCGATGTCACGCAAGGTGTTGATAGGACTAAGATCAGGTTACCTTGTTGAACAAGTGAAATATGAATTAGTTTTTCGTGGTAATATTTTTATATAGACCGTGTATTTCTGGATGTCTGATACCCAGACACTGACGTTAAACACAGTATATTCGAAACTCAGTGACGAATGTTTCTATAGAAGAACGCTAGAGGTATATTGTACAGACCGAAGTGTAATCCACCATTTATAGAGTTACACGAAGATACATTTGCATAGAAATGTAAAAAAAAAATAGAGAAAGCCATATATTTTCATGGCACAGCTTGAGGTATACGGGGCTGACTGTTTCGATCTGGGAGATTCTCAGAACATATGTGCAAATTAAGAGTGTAAAACAGAAATTTATGTTAACTGGGTGGTTAAGTGAGCTTATATGCATTCTAGTAAAAGAGAGCCCTCCCATTACGCTGATAATTATTTGTTGAACCCACAAATAATTGTTAAATACTTTTAGCCGAATTCCAATTGCACACACTCTCACACACTAAATAAAACAAAACAAAAATATTGCTTCAGCATAAATTTATTAAACTTGGATGAGCAAATATTTCTTAAGAATCCAGCTGGATAGCGTTCATATTCTTTACTACAATTCGTTTCCTTACTCAACTCTATTCTTCATTTTTGCAATTCTTCGCCAACAGCCACGTTGTCCTGGATCTTCAACACATCAAACAATGTCACCGCCAAAATCCATTATACTAGCTATCTTACCTCTGTAGGCTATTCCGTAAAAAACGCCTTAATCTGTATGCCAAACACCGTACATTTTTACACTAGTGGCAACCGCACCAAAGTAAAATAAAACATATAGTGACATAACAAAAATATTCTTTAAAAAAGAACATGATATTTTTCTCCTTGAGCGTGGACGAAAATTGATAATATTTATTCTTAGAGAAAAGTAAGACAGTGTAGGTTGCTATGGAGATAAAAAATAAAGAGAGTGTGGATAACGGTGTAGAATCATAGATCGGTTGCTTGGAATTATCATTGCCGAAATGAACTTTACATCTTCTGAGATTACCCAGTTTCAATGTAGTTCCTAGAGGATTACAGTAATATACAATAAACTTAAAACTGTTTGAAACAAAAGGACTGAATTACGTATTTAATAGTTATAATCAGTTCAAAAATCATCAGTTATAAGTCGAACCGAATCACAACTGCTACACGACAACAACATGCATGTAATAGAATCACTTCAATTATGGAAGAAGGAAAAAAAAAACTTATATTTAGTTACCATTAGCTGAGAAAGATGCAGTCCAATAATATACGAAACCAAATAACAACAATTTAAATAATCCCTTCTACTTTGCCTCTATCAGAACAGTTTTTGTTACTATTTACAGCTATCCCCTTTTTTTTAGTACCTTCAGTGTCTTGGTGTTATCAAACAGGGCACAAACCTAATTAAGTAGATAGAGTGCGCTGTGTTTTATTAACGCCTCCTACAACATCGCCGAAGATTACATTGCATCTTTTGTTTTGTCAACTGCTAAAAATGAATCCCATTATTTATAACTGCTTGAATATGGATTCACTGTATGTAAAGAGTCAAGAATTCTAACTTCTGCTACCTTTCGCGAAAGTGAGGTGTGCTTCAAAGCGTAATACGAGGTCTTTTGGATGGGATTCACAGAGGTGGAATTCGTATGTCTATTATTGACGTTAGGCTTTTGGGAGAAGGTGACACTCCGGCCGTTCCATTTCCCTGCTCCCTGCTCGGTATTCGTTGAACAGCGGGCTCAGAAGGCCTTGGAATCGTTTCCGGGGAGTCATCTTGGGAGACAGACCATCAAAACCCGGTCGTCAGTCTCTCTACGGACTGCCTGCTGACTCAAATTGAGTAAGTGTTGTAACGTGTATGTTAATCATTGTGGTGATGTTGTTACGACTAGAGTGGTGTTCCGCGTGTTTAGATTATATGGAGATGATAAACGGAAAACTTGAAACTCGTAATCGGTCCAGTGAATCATACCCTTCTGAAAGACATGAAGGAGCTGAACGTGGTTTAAGGTCCCCATTCCATGGCCGAGTCATTATCAATGGTGTCGTACTGACATCACTCAGTACGCATTACGGACAGGTTTGGTATTTAACCCGAGGTTTTTAGGAGTTGTGCCTCGTTGTCTCTCCTAACCTGCCAAACAAGTCTCGATGATGTAAATTTCTGCCTCGAACGAGCTCCAGCTAGCTAACCCCGCGTAAGACGTTATGTAGAGTCAAGAATCCTCAACGAGAGTCAACCGAAGACGGCCGCTATTTTAAAGTATTTTTTAATTAACATAACTGATTTTTACTTGTTAATTACCTTAACCAGTTCAGCATTACTCAGACAGATAACACTAATACTATTGGAAAGCGCACAGGGGAACAATTAAATTCGTCAGTCATAATATGAAGCCAATACTGTTATTTAAGAAGTGAAGCAAGCAGAATAAGGGTCCTTTGCAGTAGCAAATAAGCATAAAACTGAAGAAATGAAGTACTATGTCATCATGAATAAAGGAAGACGGGTGTAATTCGAGGAAGCAATGTCCCTGCGTCCGAAGCAATTTCATATATCGTTGCTCCTCAGCAAACTGTTTGCTGAGTCGCATTATACAAATAATAATGATTTTCTTTTTACAAACTATCTTTGATGCCATTGCTTAATAGCTAGCATTGGGTGCAGAAGTCCTTAGTGTGAATCCTTAGTTTCTATTTTCCGATATTCTACCCATTTGTTATTCGTAGAGCTACCAACCATAGGTCTATTATCTTTATCCCTGGGATTATACCATATACATCTGATTTTATTACCATTCTGAATAATGTATCCGCTAATTCGTTTTATTTTAGGCCACTGTGTACTTTACCCCAGACCAGTTGCAACCATTTATAGAATCTATCGAGGCACTGTAACAATTCCATAATTTTCTAGTCTAGGATATTATTTCTAGGGAAACTCAAGCGCGTTTCTTGAATCTGACAGGATAACTTACTTAGATGTGCATGTTGTATATGTTGCAATGATTTCTGCAGTATTTGCTGTCACTCACATCGGTACTTTAATATGCCTGTGTATCTAATTATGTACATTCCACACCTGCTTCTGTCTTAGAACCACCCGTTTAGATGTGACATGCATCGTTTTCCAAGTCTATCTGGTCGAGTAACAAGGCTCAATTCTGTTCAGAATTTTTCGACAATGGTATATTCAGCACGGTTTTTGGTCTCATAATTGTTATGTCGTAGCTAACTTCAAATGACGGAGTATATTATTTTACGGTATATCTTCAGTTCGGAATATGTCGAAGCTAATGGAGGTGTCCGTTTCCGTTCTCATGAGTGAAGTGACTGACAATACTTTCTAATGTCACTATAGCCTTCATCACTGTTAGGTAGTTCTAATTTCCTTAGCAAAAGCTTTGCGAACACATATTGCCGACGATTTCCGGTGCTTGCACTAACAGAGTATTTATGTGCGTTGAAAGCATCGCCCCGGTACACAAACGTATCACCTTGTACTTGATCCTATCCAGAAGTTATACCAAACTTTCTAGTGCCCATCCGTAGCAAAAAAAAACATAATCAATGTGCGAAAGAAATAACGATGAATACAATAATACTCGTAGTTGTTTGAGCATCTGTCCACCATCAATGTCCAGTAGTAGATCTTTTTACATTAATGGCTTCCTCATATTTCGTTATGTCATATTTTATATGCTGCGACCAGATCAGTTTGGAATCTATGATTATTTTTCTTTCCCCCAGTCTTGGAGCAATTTCTCTATACGAATGTTCTAGTGATCCAGGTTAAAGTGAAAAGAATGGTAAGCCATTTTATAGTAAACTAGCTATAACCCGCGACTTTGCATTTGCCTGGAATGATTTGGGAAACCATGGAAAACCCAAATCTGGATGCCCGGACGGGGATTCGAACCTTCGTCCTCCCTAATGCGAGGCCAGAACGCTAGCCGTTACACCACCACACTCGGTGGCTCAATAGCGAAGGTAGGCTGTGGATATCCCTCGGACAGTGGAGAGTAACTACGAGAACACAGCGGATACAAGGATCCGGTTTATTAGGCTCAGTCTCACAATACACAATGACAGATAGCGGAGTGATGTTGCCTCGATGGTCTGACAGGAAGAGAGCTCCGTGTGTGTTTTTTTTTTTTTTGCTTTTTTGGGGGGGGGGGGGGGGGAAGAACCCAAAACCCGTTCCTCCAAGCATGGCGGCCTTCCTGTTAACTACTGCTCGCCTCTGCACATGCATTAAGTTAGTACTGTAATTCTATAGATGATCACAGGAACGGGATTGTGATGTATTCCATGCGTCCAGGCGTCCGCCCGTTTACATGGGTCCATCGGATAAGATAGACAGAAACTTTTGAAAGAAGAGACAAGGCCGAGGGAAAAAAGTGACAGGGTTTTACCCCCGGGAAAAAAACCTCTGCGACAGTTAAGGTGGGATATAAGGGCGGCTGTCTAAGATACTGCCAGTACCGCGACAAAATCTATACTACAGTTCATCTACATCTACATCTACATATATACTCTGCAATTCACAAAATTGTGGGTGGCAGAGGGTGCTCAGCACCAAAGCTAATCTCTTTGTTGTGCATTCCAATCCCTAATGGTACGAGGGAAAAAAGAATTCATATAAGACTCATTGCGGCACTTTATTTCTCTAATCTTATCTATCGTGTCATTTCGGCTCAAATAGGTTGGTGGACGAAGTATTTCACTACACTCGTGAGTGAAAGTGGGAGTACGCATGTTTACCAATAAGTTTAAACGAAACGTGCGTCGTCTATCTACCAGAGACTCCCAGCCTTGTCTACTAATCAGTTCAGTGACGCTTTCATAAGGACTGTAGCAAGCGGTCACGAATCGAGCGGCTCTTCTCTGTACTTTCTCTATACTTTCGATCAACCCCTTACGAAACGGATCCCAAATGGCACAACAATAGTCCAAATGTGGACGCACAAGAGATTTGTACGCTATCTCCTTTGTTTGTTCATTACAATTTTTCAATATTCGACCTATGAATCGCAGCCTAGAATTTGCTCTACCTACCAACGAATTAATGTGTAAGTCCCAGTTCATATTCATGTTCCAGTTGAGGAAGATGTGGGTGGTGTTGTTAATTGGTTAGGGTGTCATGCAGTTACTTACCCCAGGAGGCGGCATGCCGTCTCCCGGTGTGGATGTCCGTGTGGATCGCGTGTTGCTGTGCCTGGCGCGGTGTCCTTGCAGACGCCACGCCAGTGTAGTCCCCTATGGCAGTGCGTCCAGGCTGCGACGCATCACCCAAGCAGAGGTCCAGCGCGTGCGACTTACGAAGACCGCTCGTAGGTCACCGCAGTTGCTGTGACGCTGGCACCCTGCTCACTGCGTCTGTGGCGCCATCAAGTAGAGTAGCCCCGTACTCCGAATCCGACATATAAAACTATAAGATACGTCATAGTTGCTCCAAAAAACACGGAGTCAAGATAATATGACGGGGAATCTATCATCATCCCATTCTATCATAGAAACTTACTCCTGAAGAAAACCAATTTGCAACATACACTTTAGAAATAGCAACTAACTGGGGGAAGGGTTAACGGTGAAAGAATAGTTCCTCCGGCAGATTTTTGTTTGTGCTTTAACAGATCATACACAAACTGACTGCGTGAGAAACAAATGCTGAGTGACCAATATAAACTCACAGAGACTTTGTGACACAACAGGTTTTCTTTCTGATAATTGATCAAGTTTATTTGAAACCAGATCAATTATCACAGCATATTAGCTAGGGAGTGTAACATAACATACGTCAGAGCCATGCAAGAGTATCTGTGGCCGGCGTAGTAAGCCAGTGTGGGGCTATCTTTGGGGGGGGGGTGCATCGTTGACCGCGGTCAAGTTTAGTTGTCGACGCGGGAACATTTCGGTTGTAATTATAGAAATTGTGAAAAGACGAGAAGATTTCGCGGAGTGTAACGTGGAAACTAGTAATGTGTTATATTAACGGTTTTGCATGGAGTGCAGCGATCTCAAGTGACTGTGGACGTGTTATGAGTACTGTGGAGAGTGTGGGAGTTTGTGCAATTTAATTCCTCTTGTCCCAAGAGTCTGCAATTCTCGAAAAAGGAGTCTGATTCCTTATTTAAATATTGATTTGGTGGTGGTATTTTCCGTTGGTGTGAAAGAGTAAGTTTATGAACTCAATAAAGTTTGGTATATCTGTCCATTCTAAAGTATGTGAGCTTATCATTTAGTAACCCGGTGGACGGTGATACCTAAACCTGGCGACCGCGGCATAAAGAACCTTTTATTTGATCAATGAATATGTGTGTGTCGAGTAAGGGACTTTTCTAATAATCAACATCCATAATTAGCCAGAAAGCTTACAACTTACACATGTTCTCCATCTCTCTGTCACCGTTCGGTTGGTTTTTAAAATTTCATAAAAAAATACGTATTACGAAAAATTATCTCATGTCCTTCCTAATTATACATAGTATTTCCTCGGCCAATTTCACCATGATCGACTTAACCGTTTAGTCGTGAAAACGTAACAAACGGACAGGATTACTTACGAATTTATGATATTGATGTCGATTTCGCCTGTTCATAGAAGATACAGTGTCTCCTGCCATAATTTAATTAACTAACAGTAAACTTGCTCCTTCCTGTTGTTTGTACCAGCACTACCTTATTTCAGTACACTAGACAACCAACACTTGTCCCGCCTAGTAAATGGAACAACCGCAAATAGAGCTGCCCGCAACGTGGCGCGATCCCCAACTAAATTAGTCGCTAATTGAGTCGGTCATTAATTATTCCCTGGTGGACCTTTATGACTGCGCAAACCGCATTCATGTAAACGTCCTAACGCGCCGCTCATGAACGGGAATATCGCCAAACAAATTGGCGAGAGGAATACTTTTTTTATGTGAATAAAAAACAAACGCAGCTCGTTCTGCTCGTGTACTATCTCTCTGGGCGTCACGCACTCGCAAATATATTCCAGTTTAATTTCCAGAGCTGGTCGAGGATCCTCGTTATTTGAGAACGTGGAACTTTACGAGGGAATGAATTTGAATTGGGTGGTCGGTGAATCAGGTGTGTCATGTTTTGAAATAACAAACATTTTGTTTTATAAAAGTGTAATAACTAACTGGCTTTTGGTTTAGCTGAATGCATGTGATATCAACCCTAAAGATCCTCAACGAAATATTTTTCATTTATAGCCTTTTTTGGTGCAAAGCTACTGATTCGTCAAGGAAGATTTGTTTAGGTAGTATTGCTTTAGGGTGTTGTTTACGATAGTAACATCTCCTAATTACTTCAGCATTAATTTTAACTAACGTAAAACTCTCTTTACTCTCATTGAGTATTTTAAATCGAATAAAACCGGACTCGTTTGGGATTGCTTCCATCAATTGTCTTTATTATGAGCAGAAAAACGACACATCAGAACGGTTTAATTAGCACGCGAAGTTCAACCTCACGACCTAAAGTGTGTTTCACTATCATATTTATCATAATATAAGTCTATTATCTTAATATAAATCATTTGAGATACCAAGTAATTTGTACTATTAGTTTCTAAATTACGAAAATTGTCAGATAGCAGCTAGAAAAAATTTCTTTTTAAAATTATTGTCGGAATCTTTTCGCACCTTGACAGAAGTAAAAAAAAAAAATTAAATTCTTGATTTAATTACGTCTTAGTGTTTGAAATGAAAATGTTATTTCTGTTTCATTATTTGAGATTATATGGGGAGATACAAATAAATAGAATTCACGGAAAATATTTATTACTATAAAGTACAGCATTTCGGAATACGCTTGGCAATATTTTTGCATATTCGTAACTGAAATTTTCCTGGAAAAACCTAACGCAATTTTATTTATTTCTAAGTTCCAGTAAATTAAAAGTATAGTTGATGAAATACTATAATCTTTTTTTACGGCCGAGATTTAGTTTTCAGTTTCATAACACATAAACAATAAGGTCGGATGCGATAGAATAAGTTAGTGAATTTTGCTACTTAGGAAGTAAAATTACAACCAATGGCCGAAGCAGGAATGATGTTAAAACATAATAGCACTAGCAAAAAGAGCTCTCATGAAAAGAGAAATCTTTTAGTTTCAAATATTAATTTAGGACTCAGAAAGAACTCTTTAAAACTCCATGTGAGGAGCACAGCACCTTATGGCAGCGAAGCATGGACCTTAGGAATACCAAAAGAAAGAAAACTGATGTGTTTGAAATGTGGTGTCATAGAAGGATGCTGAAAATTAAGTGGACAGATAAAGTACGAAACGAACGAGTTTTGAAAATGGTTGTTGGAAAGAAGTTTGAGGAAGAGTCTTACGGAAAGAAGAGACAGGATGGTAAGACATATTTTGAGACATGTAGGATTAACTTGTTAGTGGAGGAAACAGTCCAAAGTAATAACTACAGAGGAAGACAGAGATTAGAATATATGAACCAGATAATTGATGACGTGGGTTGTGAGAGATGTGTTGAGATGAAAAGTTTAGCACAATATAGGAAGGGATGGAGGATTGCATCAAATCAGTCAATCGACTGATGACAGCAAAAAGATTCACATAAACAAGTGACAGAACAAGTAGGATATGTCTAGATTATTATGTACCACTCTTAAAACAGAGGAGATTGACGATTACAAAAACGAAAGGGGTTTAGTGAATAGGAAATTTTGTATTGCTCTTAAAAATTTCCTTTGACTCTGTATATTGGTATCCATAGCGTGCTTAAGTACGGCACTTAAATTAAGGACCCTAAACTGAGAGGCTATAATTAGCAGAACGTTCTTCAACCATTAATCGACTACACTGCATCCCTACAGAATTTTCTTTTTTAGGTTACTTTGAAGTGATTTTAAAGTGAACGTACGGGCGACACCAATGTTTACTAGTCTCTAATGATGCCTGTGATATTAATGGATTTTATACCATAAACCACTAGACTGAACAAAAGACTGAAAGTGGAACGAAAACTTCTTTGGATCAATAGTAATCCTTCAACGAATATTTACAGTGATTTACAAACTCCCTATTACTTGGCACTTTTAAATTGTACGTATCTTCTGCTGAAAGTTTAAGAATAATTATCTTAGTGCGGAAAGTAAAAATAAGGTATCCTATTGATGGAAATTGAGAAAATATATCATATTACGTGAAAAGCGATTCCTTAAAAGTTAACAGTTACCTGGTCTATCATAGAAGCCTCGCAACTCAAGGGAGAAAAAAGTAAGAAATAGTGTTCCAGGGGCTCGCTTTCAAAATTCAAACTCCATTGTTCGAATCGTAGTGCAACCAGGAATTCCTACAGGCTTTTCTTTGCTCATTTGAGTACGACAGGATGATAAGTATTTAGAATTCCTAATAAAATTATTAGTTCAGCAACGTGCAGCAAATGAAAATTCTGTCATCTTACGAATTTAATTTACGCTGTAAAACCGAGATAAATTGCTGTAATAGTGTCTACATAGGATCTACTAGTTGTCTGCGGTTCGATCGGGCTTTTTTAGTTTTAATCTAATTGGTTAAAATCATTGCACCCAGGTAGTAAACAACTACTCGTAATACACTTCAGAGCTTCTACCTTCACCACTAGTTTCTTTCACTAAAGACTGAATTCAAATTGTTGTTTGATTCTGAATGCTCTTCATACAACAATATCTGTACAAATATTAGAAAAAAACAGTGAATACACTCAAATTAAAAAAAAAATACAAAATGTGAAGACTTTGTTAATTTTTAACAGTGATAAATAATGACGTAAAAATTTAGAAACAGTCGTATTTTGGAATCTTAAGATATAGTGTTGTTCAAAAGATGACATATCAGATTATTTAAAATCATATCGAAGAGCATTACTCTGAAACGTGATTTAGTTTCAGCACAAAATTTGTAGATACTTTCAGAGATTGAAGGCGTGAACACACAAACAAAATATTTGGTATACATTTTTATAATACGCCCGATACGAAAGATTTTTGTTAACTGTTTTTAAATCCATGCCTGATCTATGAAATCAAACGACCGATTTCGAAAACAATGACAAAGAACATGTCCTATCAAAATATATCATACATAAATTTCAGCAGAATTTGTTGTTTCCCGAGTTTACAGTACTGTAAATTTGTATCGGGGAAATGTCTGTTTGTTCCACCATCAACCGAAAATTACTGATTATGTTCTGATGGATTTTTTATAGTTCGAAGTCTGTCTTAGGGACTGAGCCTTATCCAATGACAGTAAGTCTCCTAACGATGTTCTGTAATTTGAACTTCTTAACAGGTAATCGGGCATGACTTGAAAATTACTAAACCGAATTTGAAGGGGTTTTCACAATCCGAAACATTAAATTTCGTTGTAAAATCTTGGTTGTGTTTTATTAAGTTGCGTCATCTCAGATGGAAGCACGAAATTAAAATATTTTCTCAACATGAAAGCTTCTTAACTGGTGTCTGGCGAAAAATAAAAACTAGTAAACAAAGCTAGACCAATTTTCAGAGTTTGAAACTTTAGGATCAGTCTTAAAATCTCATATTTACATATACTACCACGCTACCAAAATTGAGAACTTAGCAAATGTTAAATTCTGATACAAATATAACAAAGTTTTTTTTCTGCTCCTGGTCGTCATTAGGAGCGGGAAGAGACTGGGGCAAGGAACGGTAAGGAATTCGGTCATGGTCTTTAGTAGGAACCATTCCGGCATTCACTTGTAGTGATTTCGGGGAACAATGAGAAAGCCGAAATCCTGATGGCCGTTATCGCCCATCCACTGAGCTAGATTTAATAAAGTAATACATACGACACTATCCAACGCGATCTATTGTTTCTTTAAATCCCGCAGATGCCAGTAGTATAGTAAAACCACTGAGTTAGTCAATGCTAATGGCGAACGAGGAAACAACATAAAGTAATGATGATAACTTGCAAGCGACGACATAATGACACCACTTAGACAAAGTCACAGGCAACATCTAGACCAGGGATGGCAAACTCAAACGATCTTGCGGGCCTCTTTGGATATGCATCATAACTCCGCGGATGTCACATAAAATTATATATCCCCATATTAGATTTAGACCCACTAGAGACATTTATTAAATTAAAAATTGGAACATAATGAGTTATAATTATTGTGTTTACTATTATTCTAACATGTAAACATAGATATATAATAATAATGATATCAAACTCACATTTTAAAAGAAATATTTAACACTAAAAATGATATATAAAATATAAATGAAATAAGTTTTTAAAATATGGATGCTCAAATAATGTATTTTTTAATATATTGGTTTTCACTACATTTGCCGTTATAAAATAAATATAATTTGCAAAAGTGTGATGAATCTCGCGTGCTGGGAAAACATTCAAGGCTGGGCCGCATGTGGCCCGCGGGTTGGCCACCCCTGATCTAGACCAAGGCTTCCCGACCTCAGCTGCTCATTTGAATTTGCCCGCCGACAGTGAATCAGAAGTGTAAATATGCTAAATATACCAACTTCTTGTCTCTATATCAGCTGTTATTTTCAGTGGAAATATTGCTGAATTATGTTTTGACTGTTGGTAATTGTTGTATGAGAAATATAAGAGCGCGTAAGAGTAACATAAATAAATCAAACAGTTAGTGAAAATAAGTCTATGAATAGGAGATAGTGTTAGGAAGTACGGAACTCCACACAAATTGTAACGGAAAAATATTTAAAGGAAAATATCAATGGTTGAGCGACTACTCCTAGCAATTTTAAATTTAATCGGGGTGATAAGATACACAGAGAGTAATCACAGAGTCACGAATGTAGCAAGGAAGTCTAATCAGTTGTTAGGTAATAAGCAGATTACACTTCTAAGGAGAATCCATCTATTTGTTCAGAGATTAAATTATATTATTTACCTTGCATGAGCATCTTAAATTTGAAAATCTGTTGCTGTTTTGCAGTGATAAATACTGTCAAATCTAGAGTATTTAAAGGTAGTTCATCACTGATCTAGGGGAAAAATCGTGTAAATTCTGTATTATTAACAGCAGTTGCATGAAATTAGTAACGGATAGACTCACGAAAATGGTAACCAATATTTTTCAAGTTTTACTGGTGAATCAAAAAGGGAAAAATTGGGGCTTCCAGTTAAAGAAATTATTATATGCAACAATCGAGAAGAGAGTAAACTCAGTAAATTAGAACTTAAAGGAAATTCAAACGTCAAAAGAAGTAAAATACGTAACTCACATTATAATCTCCGCAGCCCAGCAAAGGCTTAAACCGTTAATAAATTTATTCATAACATTTGCGAGAAAGTATATGTGCTTACGAATTACATACAGAGACATGGGTATTAATTCAATCTTGATATTCGGGAATTTGAGAAACTGCCTTCAGCAGGAAACAAACTGTTGCCTTCATGTTAAAGGACAAAGTGGACCCCATGTAAACCGTTCTTGCAGTTTACCCTGATAATTCGCTGTCGTACTGTATATCCCCTATTGAGGGCCACCTTTCCCCTTTGTCCAAAATTATGTGTAGTATAGTTTTAAGGCAAAATACTGTCGGAAGTGTGAATTTTGTAGGGAGCAGTTACCGTGAGAGAGCAGCCAAAGCGCAGCGTAACCTGATATGCCGAGTCAACTGGTGAAACACGGCAACTTTGGCGCAACACATAAGTATCGCAAACAGAACTGTTAATAATTTTAGTGTAGGAGCAATTTAGTATAAGAACGGTAATCAATCAGTTTGTCACTAAAATATATCAGCAGCATATAACAAATAGTAATTTACATGTAATGTATTCTTTTGCACAAAACATATTTCTGTTCATGGGACTGATAACCAGCATAGTAGCACAGTCATTTCAAACTAAGCAATTTAAGAATAGATTTATCTCTACTAAGAAGCTAACATTACTTTAGTAGACTCATCATAAATTACGATTTTCAGAAATTAAAAAAAGATGAAGAAATATCAAATTAGTAATTGCGACAATTTCGACACTTGTAACATATTGTCAGCTTAAATTCACTTCTTGATGATTACCTAATGCAGTTACTAATAAAAGAAATGAGATTCAAGCCTTAATATAAGGTTGGAGCAATAGTGATTAGTAAAAATAATTAACTGTTAACGGAATGATGTTTTACAAAGTCCTAGACTATATTTGTTGTACTACGACTAATTATAAGAAGTGGATGAGAGAACCATATGTTAATTTAATGTTCACACGAGACCTATCTAAGTTTTATCATACTATTAACTTAAGCGTTGTCTGGTAGACTAAACCTTTAAAATTGTTAACGTAATTATAGACTCATCGAATTCGGGGTTAGAGCAATATGTCAATTGTGGATTACTTTGAATCATGCTACTCAGTAAAAACCACAGTTCTTAAGTGTTAAATTAAACGTAGTAATTTAAGCAACTGAAACAATCTGCGGTAATAACTTGTTCTTTTCATCTAGTTGTCTAACAATCATCTTTTACAGAAAACTCGCTGGACACTTGTCAAGAGAAATAGTAAGCATATATGAAGGAGAATCCGTAATAATTAGCTTATTACTTAGTTGCATCCCAACATAGTGACAATTACCTGTCTTACGATTCATGCAAGACTACATACCAGAAACATAATTCTTTCAAATTAAGGCACCCTGAAGAATGCGATAATGTGTAAAACAGTAAACAAAGATTTTATCGATCGTTCCTAAGCTGAATAATTAATTTAATCAGAAGCAGTATACCATAGTTCATAATTAGAATACCTTGGAAAGCAGAACAAAATATTTGCAAACTGAGCAAGATGTGATTAAATTTAACCAAGTATCGAATCATTATGACTATCTTAGTTTTAAGTATGACTTATTTTAATCAGTTAGTACCGGAAATAATAAGGCCAACTTCCACAAAACACTGCTAATATCACGATACGAAACGTTACGCAAATAGTAGTAGCTACGCCGAACTTAAATTAAATGGTACATGTTGAGAATGACCATACCCCATCTACTCCATAAATTATACTTATTTAATGTAATTTGTATGACAGTTTTATTGTTCCTATGTTATAAAATTCTAATTGACTTTGTTTACCTTCAGGCTTGGACGACCACCTACACCAGAATTGAAAATAAATATTTAAAAATGTTGCAATACTTTTGTGAGCTTCAAAGTGGAAATCCAACTACGCATATTGTACTTTTAGGCATCGTGGAAAATGGCTTTTTCTAATGGGGGAGATATGTAAGAGGTCATTTTGAAGACCATTACTATTTAGGGAATTATAGGAATATTCAGTCGTTGAGCTATCGGCAATCGGCGATCATTGCCATGCTGAGCGCGCTCGAGCAGTGACCAGTCAGGAATCTGCACGCTTGCAAACAGCACCTTAGAGTGCAGTCCCCTTCGTAAGTCCTCATTGAATTTTTTTACTTTTTGATTGTAATTAAACTGTGTTACTTATATCTTTGTTATATCTGAATACCAAATGTAACTGTATAAGGAATGGATTGAATCATTCCAAAGTCTGAGGATGTGTAGAATAGTGGAACCACAATAAACGATTAAGATTGCGAAGAGAAGGAGTCCACGAAGGCACAGCAGTATCCTCTTTTGTTAGGTTAGTCGGCGCAGAGCAATTAAACGAAGTGGAAACGTGCAACAAGTGCCGATATGCCTCGTCGAAGTCAAACGGCGCAAAATCAATATCTGCATGAGAGTGATTGTTCTCCGGGAAACGTATTTGTAGTACCGTGACATTGTGATTCGTACAGAGCAAGCCCCTACGACAGCGATGTGTCTGTCAGTGGATAGAAGAATGTTGTATACAGTAACGAGTGGGTACTGGAGCTCACAATGTGGCCATAGCGCGGGATGACAGCCATCTTGTCAGCATGGGCGTAACTGACAGAACAGCTTCGTCCACAGTGTAGCCTCGATGTTGGAACACTGCAATGGCTGTCGACATGTATACGTCGCCGGTTCGAGGTCGTCTGCTGAAGGATGAACCGGTGGCACGCAAGCTATTGCATTGCCTTTCACTGACCAGAAACAATCAACTCCTCAGACTGCCATGGGCACATGAACGCCGTCACTGGTGTACTGAATGTAATGTTTTCGGACGAGTTCCACTTCAACTTGTCCTACAGTAATAGCCGTGTATGTTTTAGACGATACCGTGGTAAACGAACTAGGTCTGATTGTATTGTTGAGCGGACAAACGCCAAGTGTAATGGTTTTGAGCATCATGTTATAACATGCGATGTCGCCTTGAATGTATTGAGGATAATGTGAACATCAGCGGTTACATCATAAAAGTTTTAGATCCCGAGGCACTGCCCTACCTGCAGGCACCTCAGAATGGCCATATTTCAGCAGGACAATGCCCAGACATGTGTATGGAGGAAGAACAACGGATACCACTGCTTCCCTGGTCTGCACGTTCTCCTGACATGTCGCCCGTCGAACATGTTGGGGGAATGATTTGTCGACAACTTTTTCGTTTTCGTCCTCCTGCAACCACTGCTTTTTCTTTGTTGACTCGCCTAAAAATCTCGTGGTAATGTGTTCCCCAGCAGCAAGTCCATGCTCTCTTTGTTTCCATGCCACGACTTTTAGAAGCTATCACTGCAGGGCGTGGCAGCTTTCCACCGTTCTGAATTCTATGGTCGATGTGGATGTACAGTTCTGTAATTCTAATCATATGTGTATTGTCATGCCCCTAATCTCTGAAATAAATTTCATTGTAATCATGTGTCTCTTTCCTGGTTTTGCAGTTTTCACAAACAGTTGTGTTTTATAATAACAATATATAAGTTTGTAAGCTTATGATCTTGCTCAATATCTCATATTGATCTTATGATTCTATGTGATTGAGGAATGGAGGAAGAAACTCGTTCGTACCGAAAACACATTGGCGCCAAAGATCACACTGCGTACCAAACGAACAATCCTTTACGAGATATCCACCAAAGATTGCGCTACAACATTGATTAACAATCCAGCTTAGGCTTTTGTTAATATTATTTGTTTTAATATGTAATTTTGGTTATTTATTTCTTAAAAATACAGAAGTTCTTCAAACCACTACAAAGACTAACAAACCAATAACCGTAAAGAAATTACGGAATTTAATTTATAGTAAATGTCACAAATAAACTACGTTACAAACGTTTATGCTTTGCTAATAGACACAAGACAAAAGGCAAGAGCGAAGGAAAGAGGAAATGCTAGTCACGGATTAAAGACGAACATGTAAATTCAGATATCAGGACGAAAATTGTCTATCAGATCAAGATATCCATTAAAATTTCAGTCACCCTTCGACAACCACTTCGCTGAATTTTTTAAAACGTTGCGAAAGATGTTTAGAGGGTAAAAGCTGGTTTGAACAAAGTGGTCTGACTGTACTCTATTATTCCATCTGCGTACTCTTTGACATGATCTATGTTATGGAAGTTACTCACTGAAAATGATTATCTGCAGTTAAATTCGATGCTCGTTATAAGTATGGATGTTCGTCATAAAAAAAAAAGACAGTACCTGAGTGACCGATCTTCGCTCGGCATCTTTCGATTTCTGTTCAATATCCAAGATTTCGAGTAGAGTTTGATTAAAGTAAAAGGCTTCCTAGGCGTTTTGAGGTTCACAGTTAAACAAAGAAAAGCTTAACAAACATCAGTAGGCTTACTGGTACCTGAACCTTGTACGTAATGAGGTTAGAGCCGTTTTCGAGAAACCAAATGCAAAAATTGCTCCCTTTAAAAAAAATCGTGTTAAAAACTTGAAAAACAAAACGTTATCTACATATGAAATTACATCAAAATCGCTAGATCCATTTGCAAGACCGCCTCATAAATTGCTTTCAAAGAAAAATGTTATTATTATGTTACAATGAATAGAAATGTTAATGCCAGTCAGGGATTAATTAATGGTGCGATATTTGTGGTAATTCAGGGGAATCTACGATAACCCTTGATGATGGATTCTTATGTAACTCGACGAGAAAAATTTAAAGTAAAAAATATTTTATATATATATATCTCGCTTAGTTCTCGAGATATCGTATCTCAATATTGATGTGGTTGGTTTTAAATGCGACCTGGACCAGAAGATAAATTATGCTATAGCCAAGTTTGATGATGAATTCATATGAAACTCGTCGAGAAAATAAAGAATTTATTTTTCTGATATCTCAAGTGAAGAGGTTAGGATTAGATCCGACCTGGAGCAGAAAAAAAAATCCACCAAAACCACTATGTCTATACGGTGGAAATGTACTTTCAATGTTTTATTTTGTTCTTAATGGTTGTTGTTAGGTTGAAATACGGCCTGGACCAAAAGAAACGTCGCCAAAACCACAAGGAACTATACCTATAACTGATTTTTGACATATATCGAAAAGAAAGCGAGATATCAAGAACATTTATTCTTTATTTTCAATATGTTTCGTCGAGTTCTATAAGAATTCATCACCAGATTGTGACGTCATGGTAATGATAGAACATCATCAGTGCTAAATTCATTCACTCCGATAAAACTATGCTATGGTAGTATTTAATGACAAACAACCACTTTTTACGGACAAAAGTAAACGATGATTACTTTATAACTGGAACCGATAATATTATTTTCATAGAAGTTTCTGACAAAACCAATGATATATTTTTAATTATCTTCCTTCTTAAATGTTTTACAATTAAACTTGCAGTGCTGATATTTCCACGGGTCAGCCAGTATACAAGAACTGTTGGTTTAAATATTCTTTTAAATCAAAGAGAAGCTATTTGTAGTCTTTCTGGCACTTGAATTGGCTACGAGATACCGAGTGAAAAAATTGTTCGTATTTTGTAAACTCGCTTTTTTTTATAGGGAAGACAATTATTTAAGTAATCTTAAAAGTCAAAACGTTATATAAATATAAAATTTCATCCAAATCGTAATAACCGTTTCCGAGATCCGACATTTATATATATACAAGAATTGCTCGTTTAAAGATATAAAATATGATGCAACAAAAAGATAAAGGGCAGAAGGTTTAAAATGCAGCGTTCGCAAATTAACCTGAGTTGGCTGATATATATTGAGTGGAGCCGCCTCTACGGTTCAAACTGTATCTTGAACGCCAAATAGGAACAAAACGCTGCTGTGTGTATGTCCGCGGGAGACGGGGAGTTGGCCCGTACGTGCCATTACCGCCTAGCCGGACCGCTCAATTCCGCGTGAAGTCGTATTAACGGGCGCTGTGCGGGACACATAACTTCCATTAGCTCTGGGGCACTGAGTTAATATCATCAGCCGGCCTAGCTCCCAACGTGCGCGGGTAGCCGCCGGATCGCCGTGCCGTGAGCAATTGCACCGCTGCAACGATTCGATTTTTACTCAGGGAATGATTTAAATAATACTTAATAGCTCATATGATTAATACGAGCGTTTGCCGGCAACTTGACCCATGAGACCCTAGGTTTACGTGACCGCTCGGTAGATGGTTTAATTTTTAAGCAGTAATATTAGTGGAGTCCATGATATGTTGAGATGTATCCTGAGCAATTATTGGCTAAATATCCTCTCAGGCCTCACATTTAGCAGATATAATGAAAAAAACACAATTTCGTGAATTGGTGACCCTCATCTGTCTGCAAACCGGGTAATCTTTTCGCTGATGTTGTTTCTGTATTACAGAACAATACACAGTGAACCCAGTTTTTAATAATTTTAGTTACCTTCGTAAATGCCATTACAACTGCTCTGCCCCCGTAATTGACCACGAGTAGAAAAAAAAACAACTAATATCAGATCAGACATTCGCCCGATTCTTCCTACTTTCATATGTTAAGGATACCTACAGTTCTATGAAAGATTTTATTTACAGTTTTCGTGTATTGTAATGTAAAACATTTCAGAAAATACTGAAGAAATAAACAAGCAAAGTTACGTAGGCAACAACAACAATAACAGAATGTAAAGGACAGAGTGTATGTCTTCGATGCAGTGTGATTTTTGATAGGTATCGGTTCACGTTAAGAAAAGAGTGTTCATATTTGATTTAACGTGATCTCTGAAGCCTAAATGTTAAGGTTACGAACTAATTATCATTTGTTGCTCTGTACACTGTACACGTAGATTCGTAAGACATTACGCAGCTTTAAGGTAAATCCTAAAGTTTTAATTTGTAAAAACCCCATCCAAATCAGTTATTTTTTTCATGATACCTTCACAAAAAAATTCCTAGAAAATGATAGCTTACTGATTTATTTATTCATTTTTTTTTTTTTTTTTTTTTTTTGTCATCGACTGGTTTGATGCAATCTGCAATCCTCCTATTTTGTGCTAACTTCGTCATCTCTACATATCTCTTACAACCCACGTCCTCAATTATGTACTTCATATATTCTACCTTCGATTGTTATGTAGTGATTAATAAGCGTTTGACAGCAACTTCGTCGACGTGGATCAGAAAAGCAGTCGGTCATTACTGGTGGAGCTAAATGTTAAAACTATAAAATTAAAAATTTCCTCGTGTGCCATTAGCATCCAATAACTCGAAGACTTTGGTACAATATCGCCACCTACAGCGTTTAACGTCTGAATAGTTAATACTTACGGAAAGAGCTAGTTGACTAGGACAGCATCACATGCATTTCTTTGTTAATATTTCCATTAGATTTCAATTTTATGCCTAGTTAAGCTAGCAGAGACGTAAACCTCAGGTTTTTAAGCCAGACCTTGAATTTTTTTTAAAATTTTGGAAATCCTGTCCAAATCTGTTGAGAGGTTATTAGGTTATACCAAATTATATGTAAAATGGTTTAATATTCAGAACAGATAATAATTTTTTACTTCTCAACTTCCAAGTCAAAATCTAAGAATACTAACAGAAAAACCTATCAAAAGTACTTTTCATGTTAAAGCAGTTAGGGTAATAAAGGTTGAAGCTAAGAACGGATTTTAATTTCCCGCTCCGTCGTCAGGTATACCATAGAATTTAAAATGGGGCTTAAATTTTAAAAGTGTAAAAACCACATCAACATATGTTCCATTGGTTTTAGTATGAGTTGAACACATATACAATCAGTTAAAAATATGACGACACTGTGGATAAAGTAGCTAGGTAAATGTTGAAAACGTTTTTTGGTATAAGTTTTTATTAATTTATTTCCTTACGTTGACGAAGCGAACAGTGGGTTAGGAATAAAGACGTTGCCTGCCATTTTTCTTTTTGATGGCTACACCTTTCTCTTTCTATCCCAACCAAAATTTTCCGGTGTCAAGCTCCTGTGTCGAGATGTTCCGCAGTTATGAAGAGAATTTTCTCTTTAGTTTCTGCAGGTTCTAAACTTCCTTCTCTAAGATTTTTGTGTATCTTCTCCAACCGTCGAGCATGCGTCTTCCATTTCTACTGAAGAGCAAGTGCTTTATGCTGCAAACTTCCTGTGTCCATTCTTTTCATATGTCTGTAAAAGCTCAAACAGTTCTTTCTCGTCGCGGTGGCGCTGCTATCATTCTTCTCACACTGTTTAATGTTGAACCTTAGGTAGAAGGTAAAACCCTCTTACGCTTTCTATGGCCCTAAAATCTTTCTAGTTACTTCCTCTTTTTTCTCTGCTGTAGGACTGCATAAATTTCACAGTACCTTTGAGCGTAGACATGGTGGTGTGTCAAATGTACTGTACAATAGTATCTGAGTTTCACCTGGAAGAAGGTTCATCTCGCCACCCCTGCGGCTAGCGAGCTGGCTTCGGGTTGCAGGGGTCACTGGTTCGAGTCCATCCCCGGGCATGGGTAATTTTAATTAAGTGTTGGGGGTGTGTTGTTCTTCCACTCGTGATCATGAATAATACTTAGAAGATACTATATACATAGCGGAGAAATAAAATAAAAAAGTTGTTGGCTGAATGCCATAAAAAAAAGAAGATTAATCTGGATTTATAAATAACGTGGATTAATTTAAAGACTCTTTCACGTTTTTCGCTCTTTCTCATATGGTTTCCCTCTTAGTACCATGATCTCTTTTAAATATTGAGTTTCTCCTCCCTGACTAGGGAAGTAAGCTGTTGAATTCTTATGAATCATGAAATCCTCAGGCAACCAGATTTTACAATCTACAGTAACTTGAAATATAGTCAGCACTGATTGTTAACTCTTAATAAGTAGAATTGTAATGTATCTATAAATGAAATATCGGGCAACGTTGGATAGGTTTTCAAAATGAGCTCATTATTAAAAACTGTGAGACAGGATATATTCATTTAACGAAGATACAAATCCAAATCTGTATTGAATAATATGGCTGCCCCAGAACAACAACGACAGAACTGCGAAATTTTGTAATGAAATGCGTACTACGAGTAAAATAACCCTTCATACCGTTTGTTTGCCTTCCTTTAAAATTGGCTATTTTGCATTTCCGTCATTGTTTTTCCGGGACAGCAATATATACAAAATAACAAAAGCCTTTGTAATGAACTTTTAGATGTTCATACTTAACCTGTTGTTTTTGTTGGTGTGGCTTTAGGGCGCGTCGACAGCGAGGTCATTAGCGCTCTCTACTTAACCTATGTCGTTTTTGGTTGCTAACTGCTGATTGTAAATCGTGATCAATAACTGTCTGTAGTCAGGGCCGGATTAAGACAGCGCGAGGCCTGTAGCAAATGTGAAGAGGCCCTTGATTTTTGCCGTCCGGGGGAAATTTGTAGAGCTAAAAAAAAAAGGTCGCCCCGGCTAGCCTAGGTGCGGGGTCCTCCTAGGAGGCGCGAGGCCCGTAGCATTTGCTACCTCCTGCTACGTGGTTAATCCGGTACTGTCTGTAGTGATACTTATCATATCATATATCTTTGGATGGCATCTGTCTCTTTTGGGCACTCACAGCTGGTCTGGAGAGACTAGGTGACGAAACGGCAATTCCCTAGGTTGGGCAACCCATATAGTGATAGAGCGAGCTAACTCTCAGTCAGACATGAAAGGCTAGGTCTTCTCGCCTGGAGAGTTGTTTGCTCGTGAACCACGAAATCCTGTCTCTTGTTCGCTCCTCTCCTCTAAACTTATGCTGATCATCCAGAACATTAAGACAACCTACCTTGGAAGTGTAAAAGGTGTATATTGGTGATGAGGCATGGAAAGATATTGGTGTAAAAATTAAAAGTAATACATGGAAGGTAAAAGATGCATTACCACAAGCTGGCACTCGATTTCACTCACAAGAGTATAAGAAGATTCTCTTTTTTAGGTAAGTGTGTCAGGGATTGGAATAAGTTACCAAGAGAAATTGTGAATAATTTACCAAAACGTAGAAAGAATTTAAAGTTAAAATTTGTAGTGGGCAAATGTAGGTGGGTGCAGAAAAGGGGAAAGATGGGTGTGCAGGGAAATTGCCACCGGAGCGTGTGCTCCATTGCAATTTAATTAAATATCATTAAGAGCCAGTATGTCCGCCTCTGGCACGGATAATAGCGGCGACGCGTCTTGACATGGAAACAATGAGGGCTTGGTAGGTCGCTGGAGGGAATTAACACCACATCTGCACACACACACACAAGTCACCTAATTCCAGTAAATTCCGGGGAGGGAGACGATGAGCACTGACGCAACGTTCAATCACATACCAGAAGTATTATATCCGATTCAGATCTGGAGAGATGGGGGCCAGCACATCAATTGCAACTCGTCACTGTGTTCCTCGAATCACTCCATCGCACTCCTGGCCTTGTGACATGGTGAATTATCTTGTTGAAAAATGCCACTGCCGTTGAGAAACATGGTGTGGGATGTACGTGGTCTGCAACTAGTGTACGATACTTATTGGCCGTCATGGTACGTTGCACGAGCTCCACTGGACCCATGAATTCCCACGTGAATGTTCCCCAGAGCATAACTGAGCCGCCGCCAGTTTGTCTCCGTCCCATAATACAGGTGTCAAGAAGATGTTTCCCCGGAAAACGACGGATTCGCACCCTCCCATCGGCATGATGAAGAAGGTGTGGGGATTCATCAGACCATGCAACGCTCTGCCACTGTGTGTTGAAGACACTCACCACAGCACTCCTCAAACGTCCGACAAGTTGTGCACTTTCCGAAATGCTCGTACCGAGCCTTCGGGCCCTCAAAATATTCCCTCGGTCAAATTCAGATAGATGGCGCGCCTTCCCCATTCTAAACACGGATAGTACGCTCACTGATACTACATTCACCGTGCGTATGACTGACTAAAAGTAATTCGTTGTCAGGTGAGGCTGCTATCGCCTGGACGGGTTTATATCGATAGTAGATAAGTAGTCATAGTGTTCTGGCTGATCAGTGTATTTACTCTTCGTACCTGTTCCTAGTCTGTTTGAACTCATCTCTACACCAGGAAGACGAGGCTTGACACACAGTGCAATCCAAACCGCAAATTTCCTTCCAATAAGTCCATTAACGTAATGTCTGTAGAGAACGTGCTTCAGGCAGCATTCCACAACTTAAAGAGCATTTTAAAGAACAGAACAACTTTTGCAGACGAAAGTGGCACCGCTGTTTTACGGCTCCCCACTGTCCACCGTTTCCATCTGACGAAGAAAAAACAGCTTACTCATTTACATAGCGCCAATCGTCGAATCTATCCAACAGTAATTGTTTCTCTTCAGTAAATGTCAGACACTGTAGCTCCCAATGAGGGCACGTCTTACGTCACACACTAGAACTGCTAACCTAAGGAGCAAAAGTCTATAATATCTAGGAGCTATAAGTATGACGTGTTACTACAAGTGTAACAGAGGATCTCTTGTCTCCCTGTTAAGTTTCCTTCACTAACAAGTTAACCAGTCTCACCGGACTGTTTCTTCTTGTGAAACTCTTACACAAACACCCGACATTTTCAAAACACGTTCATTTCGTACCATACTCGTCCACTTAATTATCAGCAATTTTTTGTTTTGTTTATATATATTATAACGCATTTCAAATTTCCTTCTGAAACTGAACTATATTTGTTTTTCTAAAAGGCTCTTTTTGACATTGCTTTTAATATAATTCTTTCATCAACAATCAGTTGTAATTTTAGTTTCTAAATGACAAAATTATCTTACTTCTTCTCTTATATTTTTATTTGTACTGTTATTACAATCATTTCTGCTAGATTTCATCAATCTTTTTTGCCTTGGTATGTACTTAGTTCAAATGCTTCTCCCAATATCACGCTTTCAGTAATTTATCAGTATTGTGATGAATGATGTATCAGCTAACAGGACAAGTTCGTTAGCATACTTATTGTTTCTCCCCGTTTATTATTATGCCACCTAGAAATTTAAATAATAGAGGGATAGACTACGGCTCAGGTCTCTTCCGCTATTTAGCTGACACTTGTCGCTCGTGATTCTCTGAGATTATTGTAGCTTCTTGATCTACTTATGCTATAAACTTCATACAATCTTGACTTCTGTACACTTCAAAATTTTGAGCAGTTCAAGATTCACTTTAGAAACTAAAATAAAAATTACTGATTAGATCGAAGTTTTCTATATATATCCTATAGTTTTAAAACCGGACTGCGAGTACATAAAGCAGTTTATATTGCCGGATCACAATTCTTACAATATCATCTTTGCATGTCAAAATCTCCATTTGCTTAAATCCATGTTACCAAAAATAATTTGCAATATACCGGTGAGTAAAAATTTCATAATGACTCGGAATTTTTTCCCAGAGTAATCTAATGCTTGTCAGTAGATGGTTTTGAAAGTATGAAGGTATTTCTGGCACTGTTACAATCTGAAACAGTGCAGCATCACGTAAGCAGTATCCACTTAATTATTGTACTTTGTATCATTTACTCTGTTAATCCGGAATTTATCCCTATATGTATTTGAAAATTACGCTTAGTACATGTGACATTACAGACAGGGAGTTGGAAGAAATTATTAAGAAAACTTTGTTATTCAAGATTTTGCTTGATATATAGTATGCCTGAAGTTGTCTTCATTGTTTCCAAAAGTGATTAAACATGTTTTCACTAAATTAAAAATAGTTCAAATACACCAATAAATATCCAATATATATATATACATGAGTGATTTTTTAAATGTAAATATCTAGTAATATAAGCCATTTTAACCAATATACAAACACAAAAATGAAGTAACATTATTACCTAGGGCAATGCAGATATCTTAAATAAAGACGAAATGCGTTTTCCATCCAAAAAAAAAAAGCATTTGTTTTAGTTGCAAGACGAAAAATAACAAAAAACAGGATAAATGAATATTTGTCCTCTATGCGCTCCTATACCGTTCATCCGATTACAATGAAACATTGGTGAGTTGATGAGTGTCGCGAATGCGAAGGTTCCTCACAAAAAAACAAAAAACAACAAAACAGATTTTATTCGATTTAGAAGGAAATTTGCACACGTATACTTTAAACAAACAGAAAAATAGTCATCATTTGTTTTGAAGAAATCCACCCCTCTCCCCTTTTACTCCCTCCCTTCTTAATTTCCAATGATCTTACTAGAAACCCACAGTCTTTATCCGATTCAGGTGGAACTTTACATATGTAGATTTAAAAAACAATGAAGAAATTAATCTACATTTGGTTTACAAAAACCAATCCCTTTGCACCCCTCTTTAATTTTTGTCAGTGTTTTTATACATAGCTACAATAGATACCGTTTGACTGATCACCTTGACAGTTGTAACACTCGTATACGTATTTTTTCATGGACGTTTCTGAACTTATAATAAATCCGACAGCTACACCTTCTCCCCATTCACACCACTCAATTTTTATACGAATCCACACTTTTATCCGATTTCGGTGGCAGTTTCCACACGTATACCTTAAAACAAAGAGAAAAATACTGTACACATTAGTAACACGAAAAACCAATCCCTCGCCATTTTTCCACCCCCTTAATTATTGTCAATATTCTTTATACAAATCTTTATTTTCTATCCGATTTTGAAGGATGTTTGCAAACGTTTACTTTAAAACAAACAGAAAAATACGAATTACATTTGGTTTGCAAAATCCCAACCTTTCTCCCGATTTACTCCCTCCTCTCTTAATTTCTAATGTTCCTTACACAAACTCACAGTTTTTATTCGATTTGGAACTTTGCACATATATACATCAAAACAACGAGAAACATACTATCTACATTTGGTTGGCCCGCCTTGAATGTTTTTCCAGCCCACGAGATTCATCACACTTTTACAAAATATATTTAATTTATAAGAGCCTAAGTATTGAAAACCAATGTATTAAAAAATACATTATTTGTGCATCCATATTTTCAAAATTTATTTCATTTATATATTTCTGTATATCATTTTTAGTGTTATATATTTCTTTAAAACGTGAGTTTAGTATCATTATTATTATATTATCTATCCTATTATATAAAAAGCTAACGTGGCGTCTGCGTGCGTCGTCTATAGCTGCTTCTCCTATTGGCTAACGAACGGCCAATCATCAACCACCATATTACGTTCGTACCACCATCTTGCTTTTCGTTTATTTACAGCTAGACACTGAAATTCATATAAAGAGGAGATTCAATATTTGCGCTATTTTATCCGTATCAGTTAGACACAGAAATTTAGAAGGGGATTCAATATTTACGCTACTTTATCTGCATCAGTTATGAGCATAACCTAAGAATTTTTTTGGCAGAAGGTAAGAGCAATGAAGTTTATTAAAAACTAGGAGAAATGTACATAATGCGAAATGTATTTGTCACATAAATAACAGTTACCCTTTTACGAAATTATAGTATCCGTAATCTAAAGTGAAATACATTTTTTTATTTTAAAATCCTAACAAAATACTCTGATAATCTAACGAGAATAACGTATTCGTATAACTAAAGATATAATTAAGGATGACTTATTCGTTTCTCCTTATAAGCTTTTCCATAATAAATTCCTACTACCATTATATATGATACCCTTAGTTTTTGATACATGTGTTAGCTATTAAATGAGATTTAAGATAACTTTTTTATCAGATTTAAATCATCAAGGATATGACACTCGCAATTCAACAACGATATTATTGCCGCAAAATAGCAGTGAGCAGTGCTATTATAAATACTGAGAGTAGGGGAAAAAAATTAATACCAGGCAATTATATGTCACAAAGTTACAATTATTACGTTCGATTAAATTTACATATTGCTTTTTATTTATCTACGACAACTAGATGCAGAAATTAATGTAAGGAGAAGGGTTTTCATTATTTACGCTATTTTACCTGCCTCAGTTGTAAGCACCAGTTTAAACCGTAAACTAAGAATTTTTTGGCACACGATAAGAAACAATGAGGTTTATTAAAAACTCAGAGAATCGTACATACGTAATCGCGACATGTATTAGTCAAATAAATAACAGTTATTTGTTTTCGAAATTGTAATCTCCGTCATCTAACGTAAAATGCATTTATTTATGTGAGATCCTAACCAAGTGCTCTGATAATCTAACCAGAGTAACGTATAATTAAAAAAGATTATTTTTCTTACAAGGTTTTTCAGAATGAATTCCTACTACCACCATAGGTGATACCCATCATTATTCATTTGAGGGTAATAGAGGCTATGATTTTCGAACGCAATATTACTGGAGGTTGTGGTTAAGTTCACCAGAATCGCAACTGACACATTTTGTTACAGCATAATTCACTCTGAAACGAGTTTTACAAACCAATTAAATTGCTTTCATAAGCACCATATTACTAAAGGTATTAATTAATGCGGGTGGAAGTAGTTTCATATTTAACGTGCTGAATTGTGCCTGGACCAGGCATAAAACTGATATTACATGGATAGCAATAGTTTTTGGAATTCCTAATCTGATTTTATTTAATTGGTTCTTTACTTCCGGCGTCATTAATTTAGTAGATGTTACTACTGTATGGCTATGTGAACGGCAAATGAAATATGTAGAACTTTGCAAAATTAAGGTCATTAGTATTATGTAATATCAGTTCCGTTTAATTAACCAACTGCAAAAAAACTGAGCTGCCAGAATAATGCGTTCAAACCGTCATTTTTGACGGGCTCGAAGCTAGTGTTTATATGTAAGAATAATAGTAAACACAATAATAATAACTCACTATGTTTCAATTCTTCACTCCAAAATAATGTCTACAGTGGGTCTACATTTATTATGCGGATGTATAATTTAATTTGCTGCCCGCGGAGTTATGATGCATTTCGAAAGTGGCCCGCAAGATCATTTGGGTTGGCCACTCTTGCTTTATATTATACTAGCAAAGTTCCCGGCATATGGTCGACGTTGATTTGCACGTACAGCAATTTAAGTAGCACAATTTGAAACACGTGTGTAAAATTCTTCCAGTTTTTCCGGAAAAATAACAAAATTTTTTATAAATTTTGACAGATATCACAACTGACCTGAGAAAAGGGGGTAAAAATAACCCCAAGTATTCGTAGAGAAAAGACGAAATTGTTAAAGAATAATTTATAAAAATATCGGAGCTGAATTACTGAATGATATAATTAATTCTAAAGCGAATAAATGCAATATTATCGGAGGAACTGGAAGTTCATAATGCAGAATGTGTCACAATATGCAAGACTATCAAAAATTCTCCAGTTGAATAACAAGTACCCAGAATTACTTTCCTTTATTATTTTAAGTGCCAACACTAGAGGTTTTAAACAGTTTAATTTCAATTAAAATCATCAAATACGCATTACTCACTACAAACAGTTAATAAAATTTCATTTAAAACCACCAAGAAGTAAAGAAACTCTCGGTAGTTTATTTTCCATAATCTATGTAGTTTCCTCGTGTGCCATTCGCATTCAATACGACCATTTATGGCGTTCAAAGACTGAAAAACCGAAATTTAGGGAAGGAATTGGTAGAAGCGGTAATAAGGCTTTTTTTCCGAAGTATAACGATTAACATCTAGGTAGTATTTCATCTTTCGCGAATCACGCTATACGTTCAGATTATCACTTAATGCACTGGCGTTATGTAACGTTGAAGAATACGACATATCAGATGATTCAAGTCTATTCTAAGCTTCAAAACGGTGAAAACCCCATGTAAATCTGCTCAGTAGTTTGTTTAGTATTTCTGGAACAGATATATACGGGATTAGTTCGTAGATATAGAAAACACTCCTTTAGTAAACAGGAAGAAATTTGAGGTTTGTAAAACAAAAATAACATTGACAACAGTTATGTGCATAACATCGGAATCCGAAGATAATCTATTAACGAGAATGTTATATTACCACTTCAATTTTATAATATTTGTAGTTAAGCGAATAGTAATAGTTTAATATAAGCTAAATAATAAATCCTCCAGTTTCATTTATGGAGAAATTTTATCGTTTATTGAATTATTTTTACTTTTGATTAACATTTTTTGAGGCTTTACTCAGCAGTTTTAATTGTAATACAAATATTTGTCTTAAATTTCATATGCGGTTAAATGAAATTAGTCGACTCTACGGTAATAATTGATGTTTACTCAATAATAGCACACAGAGAAACCAACCGAATTTTGCATGTGGTACTGTTCACCACAGTTGACCTATAGTTTGTGGTTTCTTTTCTTTTAAAAAAGTTCTATTACTCTCATACAATTAAAAACTCTGTCACAAAAATCTGGTCATTCAACTTCTAGAGGTTCCAAGACCAAAATATTGATATTTCCTCTTTTATTTCTTTTTATAACTATAATTTAGACCTCTTTCACATCATACTAACTGCATACAAAACATAGTTTACACAAATTAACAATATACAACACATTTTTCACATTTCACTTAAGTTTGTAACTAAAATTGAAACTAAAAACCTTAGTAATATAATAAACAGTTAATGAGTGAGAAAACAAATGTTTCTCAACATGTGGCCCGCAGGCAGAATATTAAAAATGTAATTCTAATTGAATTAAAGGCATTGCAAAAAAAATAATGTACAATATGGCCTCGGTATTCATACCATATAATACTGTAAGAGAGTATAAGCCACAATACTATAAACCAATTAACATTTCAAAGACTAGGCAAAAATCGGTATTTCCGCAATATGAGAATAAGACTGCATTGTTACTACAAGAAAATACGTTACCAGATGACGTCAAAGACAGCGGCGTTCCTTTAAAATGTTAATTACCGTTTTATTAGGGCCTTATCGTAGGTCTAAAGAGACCGATAAGGTAGGTTAATAATATATACATTAGGCGCTAATAAGTTAGTTGTCCGTAGAATTATTTTTGAGAATTTACTGGTCCTCGTGTTGAAGGTTGAGAAACGCTGGCAAAAACTAATGCTGGTGAAGGTTGAAGGGTCACGACAAATAGTACAAACTAAATATGAGTTAGGTCTGAAGAAATATGTGGAAAGGGTACAAATTATTACTAGTAAAGACAGATTAAGTATTTGAGAACAGCACAAATTAATATGGATAAGTGAAACGTGGAAGAAGAGGTTGTTCAACTAGCGGTGGGTCAAGTAATGCTTTCTCGAAACATTTTAAAATTGAACAGCTTATTCTGAAGATCTTATTGATCTTATTTTCGGGGGGGGGGGGAGATTATTTTTCGTTCCAGCCACTGAAATGGAAAAGGAATGGGCAAGAGTTTCAGGGGGAAAAGGTTAGTTCATTTGAGTTCAAGTTTTTGTTGTTAATATTGTGGAAAAGTCCTAGGTATGTGATGTTGGACTAAGGTGCGCGGGAATTTTCGGATTTAGAAGGCAGTGAAAGAGTGTGGAATCATCGTCGATCGCAGGGACGCAACCACTGAAAACAATCAAATCAAGGGAAGAGGTGGTAGTCGCAAGTCACAAATGAACCTTACACAAGAGTTCAGTTTTCTACCTGAAAATGAAAAATATTAAGACAGCTGCGTCTTGATCCATTGTAATGCAGAGATTATATGAGGTGTAATATACGTAATAATACGAAGCCTTAGAGAAATTCAGTTGAAAGTTTTATTACCATATCTATATATCTCTCTTTTTCGATTGATGCAAATGGCAGCCGTTATTTTTCTTTTCTTTTTATTTTAATTTGAAATTGCTTAACGTCTCTTAACAGCGAGGTCTTTAGAGACGGCAAAGGAAAAGGGGGGGCAAGGAATGGGAAGGAATTCGGCCATGGTCGTTTGAAGGAAGCATCCCGGCATTCGCCTGGAGTGATTTGAGAAACCATGGAAAACCCAAATCTGGATGCCCGGACGGGGATTCGAACCGCCGTCCTTCCGAATGCGAGGCCAGAACGCTAACCGTTACACCACCACACTCGGTCAGTAGCCGTTATCGCATGACTCCAGCTCATCTCTACTATAGTTTTGTAAACTCACTCACTCACCTGGATAGCTATTGGCTGGAGAACGGAGAACGGTGACGTCAGTCACCGGCCTTTTTTATTTATTATTATTATTATTATCATAATTATTATTTTTGGCATTTGGTGTGTACCATACAGACAGTTGATTACATGTTATCAAATATTACATATTATCATTTGGTTGATTACATAGTCTGATTTACAATTGATGTGTGCGCAACCATTGAACGATATATTACTTTCAAAATATAGAGAAAAAAAGTGCGATATGTGGCTCCAATATATAAAATACAATATTTACTATGCAAAATATTTAAAAAAATTATTTTTTTTTGTTTTGTTGCGTGTCTATGGTTTTGTTTTAGGTCCGCTCGTGTGACTTCATTCGGCTCGTTCAGGTGTCATATTTCGATGTTGGTAGGAAGTACTACACCGTGTCTGCACAACTCAGCTATTAATATTGATGATTCATCCCAATGGCGTCTGCAGGCAACAAATATGTGGTCAACATTCCCATTGCTTCTGCCACCACTCACACGAGGGAGTTGACCATGTTGATCCTGTCACGGTGACTCGGGTAGCGACCGTGGTTGTATTTCAGTCTGGAGACAAAGGATGCGATCTTCCTTGGAAATGGATTATTGTGCCAATGTGTCCGTGGAATTGTTGGGTGGATCTGTCTATAATGACTACCTTTGTGTAGGTCTTTGTTCCATTCCATTCTAGCTTTGTTACGGAGCAGGGTGATCAGACAGAGGCTGGAATATGTTTTATTTTCATGCCACTGCGTGGTGCCGCCTTAGCCAGCCGATCAGCTAATTAGTTGCCCCCTATTCCGGCGAATCCTTTAACACATTGACTGCCATGAGGAAACTTGGACTATGTATTGCTATGCCACATGTGAGCCATCATTGGCTCACGTGGCGGTCAATGTGTTAATCCAAAAGAATATTATCTCCGAACCCTTTTCTCTAAGTCTTGCTACCGATTGTAAGACCTCGTATACTAACAAGCTTCTTCCGTTGTCCGCTGCAAGGTTGGATAATCTCAGTAGGGAATCGCCGACCTTCACTCGCAAATTAACAGCGACCAAAGATGTTACTACAAATTCGAGGTTATATGCACAATTTAGTAGCTAAATAATTGTAATGAAATTAATTGCCAGAACACATTCATTAAATTTGCTTTTCATAGCATTTTATTCTTACAAAAATATGGTAAAACTTTGGGGCTGAAAAAACGTGGAGTAAATTTTAATTAAATATTTGCCATTTTTCAGTCACTACTGTCACGCTGCTCAGCCAGTATTAGGTATGTAGGACGTATTTATATCGGACATCAGACAGAATTGCCTTAGACCTGATGTTAAGACTATTACATAAGTAAACACGTGGGCGAATTTTTTTTGTTTGGAATTTTTATTGTTGCTAGAACACTTACATTATTTTCTCTGCCATCTTTATGTATTTAGCTTGATCGTCTCTGTCTGTGTTTAAAACCTCTATTATTATTTCTAAGTCCCTTCAGAATCAAGAGATTTTATTCAAATTTCGCAGAGGAAACCCTTACGGCGGAACACAGATCAACTTCGTGTTTAAGCCAGATCATGTAAACTTGTCGTGACCTTTGGCCATAGAAACAGGAACTATTCTTGACCCGTGATCATGCTCAAAACACCCTCATGATCTTACACCAGCGAGACATAAATGAAAGCGTGTGTGTGGGGAGGTGTGTTTTAGTCTAATATAGATCTTGACGGAACGCGCCTTATCTGTATCCGCTTCGTTACTCCTTTTTCGTCCTGATGCTGTTTTCCTTAAGTTTCTTATCATTTAACATATGCAGCCTGTCTTTCTTTTTCCATTTACAGCTTACAAGGATGACTTTCAATTACTCACTTTTTATGAATAATTGTCACGCCAATGCAACTGAATTTGTTGTTTATTTCCCGAACGCGTTTCACTTGATTCTCTGAAGCCTCTTTAGCGGTTCTGTCGGTTGGGTGTTTATACATGTAGTTAAATTTGTCCTATGTTACAATTTACACGTAAAAATTATGGTACAGATAGATATAAGCTTACTTACATTTTTCGTTGCTCCCATTTGCTTACCCTTAAATTACAAGCAAATGTGAGAAATGAAAAATGTTAGCTGATCCTATCTCAATTGAGGAAATAGCCCACAATATCCAGATGGTATAAGTACTGTTTATCTTTTGTTTAGTGTCACTCAGAAATCAATCCGGCTAGTGGCACACTGCTGCCTGTATACCTAAGAGATTCTCTATTTGTTTTTCCCCATAGCCTGAGTTTTGACGATACGCCGCGGCAAGGACTCTGGGCGTACGTTTCAATTTGCCACCAGAGCCCCTCTGGCCGCGCGGGATTTCCTGCGGGGGCGCTTTCAATGGTAGCTTGGCTTCCGGCGCGGTCTGTGCTGATATTTACTGCGCGCGGGTCTGAATGTCGCCGGCAAACAGGAAGATCCTCGGAGATGAAGGGTGTCTTCCTTCCTCACCGCTGTAAGGGGGAGACGGGTCCATAGTCACGCGAGAGTGGCCGCGTAGATAACCTTACTTCAGTCACCGGGGAAGCTTCTGGAAGAATAGTCACCGAAGCTCTCGTTTGAGAGGGCGACCGAAACTGGTTTCACAAAACACTGCTCGCTATTGCGGTAGAATTACACAAAACCACGTTCCCCCTCCCCCTCAATTGGCCAACTAAGGATGACGTGCCAACGGCCCCCTGCTTTATACAGGTGGTCAGTGTGGATCATGAGACAAATGGGGAGGGGGGTGAGAGGTGCAGGACTTGGGTCCTACCCGAATTCTAACTGGGTTTGCTATACTCGGCGTACTTAACCTACAAGAGGAATGTGTGTGTTGACGTATGTTGTGTTCTGTGTTTGTATTTATTGTAACCAGTACAGCATTCACCTATCTTACTGCGGGAAACCGCCTAAAAATCTGGATCAGGACCTGAGGCTGGTCGCGTTGTATCTCCCCGATACAGCGTCTGGACTATCAAGGCACTAAGCCTTACAGACACGTGCAATTACTCGTTATTATTGCTATTATTATCGTGTTCCTATCTTTATATATATATTTCTTCTGTCCGTGTTTATGTCACTGGAATCCTCCTAAACGGCTTGACCGATTTTTATGAAACTTTGTGTGTCTGATTAGGTTGTTTCGAGAATGGTTTAGATTCACAATTTGAATTACAAAAGCCCACCCCTCTCCCCACACACATCATCAACGAAGATAGCGGCCTTTTACTCGGCGAGCATTGGCGACTGTTGACATAGCAATTGTTGTAATGTCAATATAAACAGTATCTCTGAAGCGCGGCAAAACCCGAAAAGCTTTTAACAATGCCACGTTGACGAGGAGGAAATATTGGTCGACGTACACGAAATGCACAAATAGTTCCGAGCAGCCCCATTAGCTGTAATTAGGTTGAAATGTAACCTGGACTAAAATGGAAACTAACATTCCGTAGATATCAAAGCAAACAAACCATCCCATTCTTAGAACTGTGTTGCTAAATCACCGTTTAATTTAATACCGGAAATGGTCGGTATGAAATCAGTGAACCTTGGTACACATGAATCTTTTTGGACTAATAAAAATAGCGTACGGGTAAATCAACTTCAAGCAACTCCTTTCATGGTAAGATGGGGGTGAATCTAGGTTTGCTTTAATTCCGGAAATGGATGGCGCGAACTGTATGAAACTTTGTACACGTTTCTCATTACGTGAATGAAACTACTGTATGGGTAAATCTACGCCAACTCTACCGGGAAACGCCGTGATCTCTGCTAATCTTTATATATATATATATACATATATATGTCCGTGTGTATGTCACTGAATTCCTCCTAAACGGCTGGACTGATTTTTATGAAATTTTGTGTGTGTGTTTAAGTTGATTCGAGAATCGTTTAGATTCACAATTTGATTTGCAAAAGCCGACCTCTCTCCCCTTTTACCCACTCTCCTCCTTATCTCCAATTATCATTATAAAACCCACAGTTTTATCAGATTTTTATAAAACTTTGAATACGTATACGTTAAAACAAGAAGAAACGTAATGTCTACAATTGGTTTACAAAAACCAACCGCTCTTCCCCTTTCCATCCCCTTAAATTTTCTTTGCACAAAGCTACAGTCGACACCGTTTAACTGATCACCATAAAAGTTGTCACATATATGTATTTTTTCATGGAGAAGGTTTCTGATCAAATAAAAATCAAAAAACCACGTCCTTGGCCCCTTAATTGTTATACGAACCCACCCTTTTTATCCGATTTTGATGGGACTTTGAACAAGTATAATCTATATATGTCAAGATGAATGTATGTATGTTTGTTGGTTGGTTGGTTGGTTGGTTTGTTCTTCATACAAATCCAGTTTTCATCCGATTTCGATGAAAATTTGCACACTTATCCTTTGAAACAAGGAGAAAAATACTGTCTACATTTGGTTGAAAATTTTCTGTATAAATAATACATGTTGTCTTATTATTTCGAAAAATTATTGAATGGCGATAGATAGACGCGTAGGATGTCTAGGTCTCTGTACTGTCTTTCCATATAGCGGTCTGGTAGATCAGTGGTTAAAACGTTTGCTTACTGCTGTTTGGATCGTGGTCTGCGGTTCAAATCTCCGTGGAGGCAAAGACTTTAAAAAATTGTTTTTGATCTTATGAGTCACGCCTGGACCGTCGGTTATTTGGATTCAATGTTAAACTGTAGATATCACAAAATTAGGGGTTCAATGCGAGGCAAATCGTAGGAAGTCTTGCAATGCTGTAGGTGTACACTTTTTTACGTTATAATGATCCCTCAGGGGTTGTTCGCAATCAGTATGTGTGTGTGATCTGCAGTAATAATACTATAAATGTGGAAGTAAGTCTCTGTCTTTTTATTACGTTTTGACGACTAAATGGCTATATCGATATTGATGTAATTGGCAAGAAAATCTGTAGGAAGGGTACAGGACATTTTTTCCGGTATGATTAACAGTTGTAGTCACGAAATTTTGAAAACTTATCGAATGGTGACAGAAATATGTTGGAAATTGATTCTCTTCAAGAGACAGGTTCGACGGTAGAGTGATATAGTGATAGCTTTTCTGTCATATTATGCCGACTCGGTGTTGTTTGGGACCAATCCTTCGTTACCAACAATTTTCTATATTCAATTCTGGCAAAGAAATTCTTAATCCACACGTACGAAGTCGCGGGTATCAGCTAGTTTAAAATAAAGCGAATAATACTATCAACATTTCGTTTACAAAAACCCAACCCCCCCCCCCCCCCATCATTTCAACCTCCTTAATTTTTGTCAATGTTCTTTACACAAAGCTACAGTCGACATCGTTTGACCGAACACCATGAAAGTTGTATTTTTTCATGGTGAAGGTTACTGACAAGACAAAAATCCAAAAACCACGCTCCCTTTGCACATTTGATTTCTATACAGATCCATAGTTTTTATCCGATTTCAACGGAACTTTTCATACTTATAATTTAAAATAAAGAGAAAAATACTGTCAACTTTTTGTTTGCCAAACCAAACCCATCTCCTGATTTACACTCACTTAATTTTTGTCAATGTTTTTTACACAAGGCTGCAATCGTCACCTTTTGACCGATCACCATGAAAGTTGGTAAATATATGTATTTTTTCATGGAGAAGATTTCTTAACAGAAAATTTCAAAAACCCTACCCTCTCTCTCTAAACACCCCTTTGCAAATATATGCTTTAAAACAAAGAGAAAAATGCTGTCAACATTAGCTTAACAAAAACCCAATCTCTCTCCTCTTTTACATCCCTTAATTATTGACAATGTTCTTTATACAAAGCTACAGTTTCTATCCAGTTTTGAAGGAATTTTGCCCACTTATAGTTTAAAACAAAAACAAATATACTGTCTACATTGAGCCGCGTTCCCACGGCGCGTCCCTCGGCCTCTGTTAGGAGAGGCCTCTCATCTTTGCGGCATAAGCTAGCATGGACGTCTCGCCTCGACCCACCGCCAGTCGGTAAAACATCAAACGTCCCGTCTCGTCTCGCCTCGCCTACAGGGGATCGTGGGAATGAACCTTAAGGTTTACAGAAGCTCAACCACGTCCCACCTTTACCCCACCATTTTTAATTACAGTGTTCTTTATAGAAACCTACAGTTTTAAATCCCGTCAAATAAATGTTGCTTTTTTAAGTTACGCCAGAATATTCATAAAATAAAAACGTCATAATGTTTTAACACGTACATCAAATAGTAGCTTGGACCCCAAGCTTAAACGTTGTGAAAATCCGTCAAAAATCCTTATTTTCTGCATGATGCTGCAACAAACTGATATACTCCAGATACAGATTAATGCGCGGATGGTAGATGTTTTGACTATCAAGCAGCAACTTTAACAGATGAAATCGTTAAGTTAAAATGCAGCCTGGACAAAAATGTAAACTGATATTCTTTATAACAGTATCAAATTCACCCCGTTCTGGGAATTGTTTGGGTATATAAATATCTAGTTTATTTCTGGAAATGGATGACGCCAAATTAATGAAACTTAGTACACATGATTTACATCGGAAATATGAAAATAGTGTACCGGTAAATCAATCCCGATTAGACCGGGCAACTCCGGGTGCTCTGCTAGTTTACTATAGATATTTGATATAGAACATCCGAAACATATAGCAATACAAATTAGATGAGAACATCGAGTGATTCAAGACGTATTCTGACAACAGGTCCCTGCCTGGTGCAGGGTGATCGGACCTCCAGGTAGACTTCTAATTTTTCAGTCCGTTACAATTTGGTTAGAGGTCTGAGTATTCCGCAATCACAAAGCGCGTCTACACGTAGCTTCCATAGTGTAGTACAATGTTTTATACGCCATGTGATCTGCGGAATCTACTATGCTTGGCTGATTGAACCCTCGGACGCAAGCTGAGTGTGCTACTGGTTTCTCAATCGTTCCTCCACTCAACTGACAGTTTTTACTTCTCAGGTGAGGCAGGTCTCCTTGACTTCAGGCGTGCCAGATCTTGATGTTCAATATGGAGAAGAATCATGGTTTGTTCCACCACTCTTTTCTACTCTTGAAGCAGTATTGATTATCTCCGTAGATGTGGCGGGGGAATGTTTTAAAATACCAGCAGGGTACAGTGGTGGTCCAATGACACCACTCACTGCAGTGGCGTTGAGCAGTTCGGCAGTTTGAGCTCTGCTCAGCCAAGAAGAACACCAGTGTTCTGTGCGGATGGAAATTGTCACAAAGTGTTTCTTACTTTACAGAGGCTCTGGTTTGTAAATACTTGGTTTCTTCCAAGACTGCTGAAGGATAAGCCTTGCCCTTCTTTATGAACTGGCTTTTGGCTTGAGCTAATAGGTCAGTGTATCAGTCATAGGCACTATGCTTTCAACATAATCTACTGTCTTTTATTCAAAGATGACTAAAATGTTTGCAGATACGTAACTGCATTTTGAACTGTTGTCTAAAGTTTTAGCTCTCAAATGGCCAAACTTTTTCTCATGTACAAGTGTTTTGTCAGAATCTGATCAATTGCTGCTCGTCGAATGTGTGATATTGTAAGGTTGCATCGGTAGGTGCCGGGAGGGAGGTAAGGGTGAAAACCTTTTTCTTCTTTTTATAATTCAAAGAAAACCCTAGGCTGCTAATTTATTGGGTACTCATAATGGCGTACAGGTGAGGCTTATTTATTTTTAACATTAACATATAGAAATATGATAAAAAGAACTATGCAAAGCCTCTTCTTACAATTGCCAACATATTAATAACTAAACAAAGCATTAAAACACTACCATATTTTCAATTGATTTTGAAACAAAGTCCCAACATTAATTGGCAAACAAGAAAGCTTCACACTGGTTTTTAAATGAAAGTTCCCTTCATAACAATCGGGAATCATAAATCAAATACAATACCCTGTATTAAGATTAACTTTATTCGATCTCAAATGCCGGGCGCCAGGATAATTTAAATTATCCACCAAGTATGGCTTTAAGAAAGTCTGCCCCAGCTAGCGCGATATTTGGGAGGAGCGAGAACTCATAATCATTCAGAGGTCGTTAAAGGGCTGTACCCAATGACCGAATCAAAGTACCACACTGCACTGTAGAAATATTACCCTGACGTCGATGTATTTCCCGCTATGGTGGAATTACTATAGCCCCTTGGCTATAGGGGACAATGCACCACGTTCTTCAGTCAGCGTACTGAATGAGTGCATAGTGACCTCACTGTATAGGACGCTCGTATCGACCCTCAGGTTCGATGCCAAGACGGAGCGATCTCCAACCTCGGAAGATCCGCTCCTTCCAGTCTGAAGACTCCGCGTCAAGTCCCCTCCAGCGTCCGCAGGAAAAGCCTCCTCCCGTCGCTCGTGGCTTACATAGAGCAAAAATACACCGGCATTACAAAATACAAAGGATAGTCTATCGTTGATTGGTTCTGCCGTTTTCAAGCTCCTCCTACCGGCTGTGACGATAGGCGAACATTGTCTTTTTCGATTCGTGCGAACTCGGCATAGCCTCGGACTTATTCGTCATCTGTGACCTCCAAACTGCCCGCTCGGGGACCTGGGATGGGATACGAGCATTCACCCCAGTGTGCAGTTTCCCGGAGCTAAGGGATTATACGCTTGACCAAATCCGTTAGAAAGGGTAGCTGGTGTCCATTGTCCTGGCCGGCCTGTCGCGACACTCTGGCGCGTCTAACTGGGAGGTCCCACAAACACTGACAATCCTCTCCGATAATTCCTTTCTTAATATTTTTTTTATATGTAAGAATATACAAAATATTATATATAAAAAATACCCATATGTGGTCATTCTGCTACAATGTTAACTATTGTTGCTTGACCTTACTTACTACATTTTACTGTTAATTATACAATTTCAAATTACTGAATACTGATTTTTGGAGTAGTAAAGGGATTTTATTATTATTATTATTTAGGCCTTGAATAGACAGCCTGGTGAAGTTAGAAGATAATAATATTAATAGTATATATATATATATATAGGTCACTGTCCTTAATATAATCCTTGATGATACTATAGATTCTGTTGTTATTTGTAGCGAGTAGTACTGCAATGCTAGTTGGAAGTGGCTGCTGTGTTCGCACAAGAGACTTGATCTAAAGGGATAACCTTGCATTGTTAACAATGATTCAATGTTTACAAAGATAATTGGTCATTTATTTAATTAACAGGAACCAGATATAAAATCGGTAATTTACATAAATTATATCCAAACCGAAATGAATCAAATTAGCGGGACGTGGCATTATACACATCATCATTATACATTAATTATAAATTGACAAATTACGGTAAAACACCGGCATGAGGCTTGAAAATATAGTATATTAATATATCTTACTCCCGTTCTCCCTAGCTCAATTGAACATTATAGAGTTTAGCACGAGTCCTCTTTACTTCCGCAAATCTCTCCGTAGGGCCGCTACGTGACGTTTCGCATAAAACACAATTCAATGAGTGAATAACTATAGGCGCGTTACTAGTTTCTCCGTGACTTATATCACTGCACAAATAACAGCATTGTTCCTTAAACCATTGACCTTGTACATATAACACTATGACGACACTTTTTTCCACCGCCTCAACAAACCAGTGCAGTCAGGAGTGACCAGATCTGCGGTTTCTGGAGATAGAAGCTTTCGAAACTATTTCTTTTTCTCAAAAGATCACCTTACTCATCAGCTGCGATTTTCTCTCTTCCAGTGCGTGAGACGAAATATCCTCCCCTTCTCTCCTTCCTTAACTCCCTCCGTAATTCCCAAAAATAAACAAAATGACAATAGTAGTATTTTAAAACTTTCTACCACTCCATCTCAACCACCGATCGTGGTTGAATGGTTAACGTTCTAGCCTCGCATTAGAGAAGACGTGGGTTCGAATCCCCGTACGGGGATACAGAGTGGGGTTTTCCATGGTTCCCCCAAATCATTCCAGGCGAATACCGGGATCCTTCCTTCAAAATGCCACGGCCGAATTCTTTCCCGTTCCTCGCCCCAATCCCATCCCGCCTCTAATGACCGTGCCGTCGACGAGGCGTAAAACCGAAACAAACAAAAAATTCCACTCACTGCCTTTAAGACCCAAACATTCAATGGAATTCTCCACTCAACAGTATTATTTATTGCTGGGAAAAACGTTCGTATCTTGAAGTTTGTGAAAGATCTTCCTTCCAGGCTTTTATTATGAATTCAATTTTCCCGCAACACCCCGGTTGCGTGACACACAAAATGTTCTCAGGCCCGAGTGTACCTGCAAGTCGACATCCTGCCTAGTAGAGTGGTGAAATGGATTATTCGTTTGTTCATTCATCAACACTGGCCTCATCTTATTTATATAAGTGGTGGTAGGTATATCAGAGAATAATAAGCGTTGACACCATTTGACCCATCACGATGAAAGTTGGCAAATATATGTATTTTTTCATGGAGAAGGTTTCTGACAGAAAAAAATCCAAAAAACAACCACTTGCCCCCTTCATACCCCTTAATTTTCATCCAAATCCACAATTTTTATCCGATTTCGATGGAATTTTGCAACGTATACTTTAAAACAAAGAGAGAAATTCTGTCAACATTTGGCTTGCAAAAACCCAACCACTCTCACCGTTTCCATCATCTTAATTTTTGTCGTTACTCATTTTACAAATCTAGAGATGTATCTATACATATACTTTAAAACAAACAGAAACATGCTATTTGGTTTGCATAAGTCCATACGTCTCCCCCTTTACCTCCACGCCTCTTAATTTCCAACATTCTTTATAGAAACCCACAGTTTTAATCATATTTCAATAGAACGCTTCAAATGTATCCTATAAAGCAAAGAGAAACATATTTTCTATATACTGTTTACAAAACACAACCCCCTTTATCTCATTTAATTTTAGCAAATGTTCTTCATGCAAACCTACAGTTTTTATCCAATTTTGATGGAACTTTGCACAGGTATGGTTTAAATCAAACAGAAAAATACTGTAAACATTAATTTTACAAAAATCAAGCTACAATCCCCGTCTACACCTCCTTAATGTTCTTTATACATACCCACAGTTTTATCCGATACCGATGGAACTTTGCACACGCATACCTGTAACCAAAGAGAAAAATACTGTCTACATTTTTTTACAAAAGCCCAACCCCTCTCCCCATCTCCCCCTTTTCCCACTCCCCTTTTAATTTCCAATGTCCGTTAAAATTGATTCAGCAGTTTTTAAGTTACGTCAGAATATTCACAAAATAAATGTGTCCTAATATCTCAACATGTACTTCAAATTTAACTTGGACCTCAAGCTTTTTAAAACCAATCAAAAATTCCCTATTTTCTGCGTGATGCTGGAACAAACAGATATATTGCATATTTATATACGTTGTGTATATTAATGCGTGGATGGTACATGTTTCGATTATTGAGCAACAACTTTAACAGATGTTGTGATTAGGTTGAAATGCAGCCTGGGCCAAAATGTAAACTGGCATACCGTATAACAGAATCCAGTTCATACCGTTCTGGAAATTGTTCTGGTGTTTCAATGTTTTTTACTTTTTAAAGTGGCTGATACCAAATTAATGAAAGTTGTTACACATGATTCACATCTGAAATATAAACATAGTTAATGGGTAAGTCGATCCCAATTAGACCTGCTAGTTTATTATATAAATTATCGTTGCTCGGTAATACGCAATGTCTCATCAGAAATTACTGTTTTATATGAAATGTAGTGGATTTCAGAACACTACGTGTATATCCTCATACTTTCAAGTTCTTTGTAAATTTGAATTGATTTTGTAATCGCTGAAATATCACATACCTTCTCAAGTTGTATTTCGTTTCCTCCATTGCTTCTGTGTGCTTCACTTTTTTCGTTGGGCAGTGTATGTTTATAAATTGTACGTCTATTTGCTACATGAACAATAATTCGTATCAGGAGCAAATGTTACTTGTAAAAAATATAAAACTTTTATACTAATTATTTTAATTAAAAACAAAATTCAATTCAAATAGAAATTCGAAAAATCAGAATTTATGAAAATATATTTGAATGTTTCGTCAATACTAATAATAACAAATATGTAGTCCTTGTCTGATGGGTCTAAGCGCATGCAAGCTGCTTCCGTATTAACACAAATCAGAAAATATTAGAACGTTTGTATTTATCTTGAACCCACTGCAATGTGTTTGCCCTACACCTAGAGGCTGCTGGTAGTAAACGTTCTACCACCTGCAAATAGCTCCGTACCAACAGCGACTTTCCGTAGGCGATACTTTGTAACGTGCCGAGCGTAAGTTGACCGCATAAGCTTGAGTGTTCGTCTCCATAGCACTTGCCTCTCAGGTAATTTTACTGAAAGCATGCATCAAAGGAAATAATGTACACCACAACCTACAGGTAGTAAAAGTTTTTCATTAACTAGTATTGGATAGGCAACCATAAATTTATTCTTACTTGTAGAAAACTTTAAAAGGAATAGAAAAACGAATTTCAGCGCTTGGCAAACGAAATAAACAGCTCTGAATGAATCAATAATACATTCATAACACTAACTAGGTTAGAATTCTTTTCTAGCCCCCTAGAATAAAATTAAGAGACTGAGTTATCGCTCATGAAAGGTAAATATCATTGGATGAAGTCTCACATAAAAGATTTAATTTCATTGGTGCAATTATGTTGGCATTATGGTTTTGGAGCTCACGTGATCACAGAACCGAGCGTAGTGGTTGAGCGGCAAATCTCTAGCCTCGCATTCAGGAGGTCATAAGTTCGAATCCCCGTCCGGCCGTCCAGATTTCGGTTTTTCCATGGTTTACCGAAATTGGTGGAACCCGATGTGGCCATAGCTGTGCATTTAGGACTACGCTATAAAATGTGTTTCTTTCGCATTATTTCTCCCCTCTAATAGTTTGCGACGCTATTACAACCAAAATGTGAATCTTCTGGATCATTGTATGTCTTAAAGAGGTACAATATATGAAAGATGCCTAAGGAAGCGAAAGTACGGCAGTAAATTTGTTTAATTGTTTCAAATTGAACTATTTTGACCATACTGATTCAAGAGGAACATCTGGGTTCTCTTCGTATTCGCTTCCAATGTTCAGAAATTAAGTATTTGAATAGCGCACGCTTAAACAGTAAAAACTGCTTTAGTGACAACGAAGCACTTCAAAATTGTATCGAAAAAGGTTCTAACATCAAACCAACAAAACAGTTCAGACCTGGAGTCTAAAAACTGCCCCCATTTGTAGACAGTTACAGATAATGCAGACCGAGCGTGGTGGTGTAACGGATAGCGTTCTGGCCTCGCATTCGGGAGGACGGCGGTTCGAATCCCCGTCCGGGCATCCAGATTTGGGTTTTCCATGGTTTCCCCAAATCACTCCAGGTGAATGCCGGGATGCTTCCTTCAAAAGGCCATGGCCGAATTCCTTCCCATTCCTTGCCCCCCTCCTTTCCCGTCTCTAAAAGACCACGTTGTTAAAAAGGGACGTTAAACTGTTAAAAAAAAAAAGATAATGCAGGACAATATAAAACTATGATTTTCCCGTTGCTTCACCTTTGGTAGCCTTGGTGTGCATAGTACACCGCATGCCTTTTGTTTTTCTTCTAGTAGCAAAGTATAAACGTTAGTAATGTAGTATCTTCGTAAATTTTAGCGTAACTTAAAGCGAACAATTTTGTTACGTTTTGTCGTAGTGTTATTCTTTGCAGTAGTTGTTTGATTTCCGTGTATTCTAACTTACTATATCTCACAAAACTGAACAAGTAATTATCTCTATTACGAAGTCAAGAAACAATATTAATAGAATCCAAAGAGTGAAGTGTTTATCAGTATTACAGTGTGATCTTTGATGGATCTTTCGAAAATGAGTGTTCATATGGGATGCAATGTGATCTGTTACGTCTTGGTTCGTACGAATTATAATTTCTTGTTCCATTCCTCGGTAACATAGAGTCGTAAGAAATACCGTACATTTTAATCTAGACCACAAACTTGCAAATTGTTAAATCAGCATCAAGATAGATTATGCAGTTTATGGGTGATGTTTGGAAACAGGTAGTGACAGGCACTGCCCGCTAACAGATTTAAAATAGAATACATCATTTTCCATTAAACAGAAATCAGTATAGAATTTTTGTCACAACGAAAAGATGTTACAAATTTGCGCATAAAGCCGGTAATAAAAACGACGCCAGCTGGTATTCGGTGTGAAGTATTGTGGCCATCTAAATATGAATCTCGTGTAATGGTTGCGTTATTAATGCGGACTACATTGTGGTGCGCAATGAGCGGCAGTAACAAGCGCCAAATGTTTGCTAGCCACCCCGTCGACGGGGGTTTTATTGTCACTGTGTCACATGGCGACACCGCTATCGCGCAAGCTCAAGCGTGTAAATATTTACAAGCCTTTCCACAACTGCTATTACTGCGGTGTGCAAAATATTTATTCATTTATACAAAGCAGTCTGCGTTTTCACATCAGACGCGTACTAGGAAATTAGTTGCATAATGTGTTCGTGTATTCTGCGCAGAGTTCACACTGATATCGAAAAGGATGCAAGTGCTCAAATGTTTAATTTTACGATACAGTAAAGACGATCGCCTAGAGGATATGGCAAATTACATATTACTGTTTCCGCTTTTGACTTTACGTCTCGTCGACGTCGAGATGATTAGAGGAGGGAAAGGACTGTAGGCAAGGAATGTGAAGGGGTTCGACCATGTCTGTTTTGAAGGAAACATCCCGGTGTTCACAAGGAGTGATTTGGGAAAACCATGGAAAACCCAATTCTAGAAGGCCAGACAGTGACTCCAACCCACGTTCTCTCACTTACTACTCTTTAAAACTCAATAATATTAAAACTAATGATACAAAGGAGGCACAATATGTAATGTTAATGACGTTAACATCCCAAGTTAGTTAATTGTATTAAGTTTTTTAAGAATATATAGCAGATCGTATACCATACAACGTTTGTCCTTTTTTCTTCCCAAACCCTAAAGCGTGTTTACAATCACTGTCATTTTCAGTTAAGAAATTCTGAGAAAAAAACGTCTTTCATAGAGTAAAATTAGTTCTGAAACGAAAAAATTTCTCTGCTGGCTTATGGCTTTGTGTCACGTCAACTTCGAGGTCATTAGAAAAGGGAAACGACTGGTGGCTAGAAACGGGAAGGAATTCGGCCTTTTTAAGCGAACCATCCCGGCATTCGTCCAGAGTGATTTGTGAAAACCATCGAAAACCCAAATATAGATGGCCGAACAGGGATTGGAGCCCTCGTCCTCCCGAATGCGAGGCCTGAGCGTTACCGTTCACCTACCACGATCGGTCGAAAATTTTCATTTGTGTTTAAACCTATCAGGAATTCGTTGATAACAATTTATTTCCTATGGCACGACAGTGAATAAATAACCCACTAATAATGTTTTTCATTTCTGTACGTTTTGCAAGATTTATAATTATTGTTGAAATCTTAATATCTTTATTCTTGCAAGCATAGATATGTACTCATAAATGAGACTGTAGCATTTAGGATTTTCTACTGCAAAAGACAGCAGGAAGTATACAGTAATATGCTGGCATTGTGTAGCAAACCTAAACCGATGTCTGTAGGTTCGTTCCACAAATAATTCTAACAACACTTTTTTGTGAGTTGCATTTCTGGTAAAGAATTACTCCAGAAAGAGATGTTATAAGTTAGTAGACAGAGAAAATTCCAAATATTCACCAGTTCTTTTTTTTCCGTCAGCTATTCTGCCTAGTAGTCTTAATTAATTGTTTTCAGGATTAAGTTTTCTGAGAAGAACGTTTTAAATAGTTATATATAATAGTTGTAACAGTTAAATAGTTATCTATATATTCCGGTAATTTTTTGCAAATCATTTCAGCTACTACTTTACGTTCAGACAACGCATTTTTGCTGTCGTTCTTTTATTTTTCGTTACAAATTAAAGTAATTGTCTCTTTTATATCAATGAAATAAAAGTAAATTCGTATGGTCTAGCCACTCTGAATTTATAGTTTAACGTGGAATGATAGGATTAAGTGGATATCTTAAAAATTTAATGGAAATAATTATTTAAAAGATAAATGTTCGCATTTAGAAAAAAGGTGTTTCAGGTTATCACGTTTGGAACATATATGGGACCTTCTTGAGCATTTTCTTGATGCCTTCACTTACAGTTCATTGCTTTGACTACGAGAGAATGGCAATGATTACAGCTGTTATCCAGAACATCTTCGCCACAAGCTTTTCATCTTGTAGCTAGACAACTGATTGAGTGCATTTTGCGTGATACTCAAAGCGCTGTGCGCTGACGTTCTATCTCGGGCATGGAAGTGTTTAATGTTTCCTTGTGTTCGTTTTAATGTGTGGAAAACCTGTGGAGCGCAAAATTCACATTCTGAAAGCGAATTACCATGAAAAATGTTATTGAATTATTATGCGTATGTATAAAGGGACTAAATATTCGATCTCGTAATAGATAGTCCAGCATTGAATTTAATTAGAACGATACCCATGAATCGATCAGCTGATTATACCAAATTCAGTTTAGACAGGTTATTAACATTTCAATTATTTTGTTTATGGAAATTTGTTGCATACAAACAGGGAAAAGTGAATTTTGTTGGACCGGCCAGTAGGGTAATGGTCGGTGCTCTGGCTTTAACCACCAACATTCTGTTGTGTTATTTATGTGCTGCTCTTACTGTTAATTATATTGCCAATGATTCTCTGTTATAAACTGAATATGAGGTGAACAGTTAGAAAATAATTTTATAAAATGAAAAAGTTGACTAATTAAGAAAATCAGCTGCAAATTGTTTTAATTTAATATATTAAGCAAGAAATAATGATACAAGCAAAAAATATTAGATGTAAGCAGCCGTACTGAAAGAATGTTAACGTCAAGTACATAATTAAATTTTATAAAATTATTTAGAATAGTTAATAAATACTCCAAATATTGAAAGAACACTGTTTTGACCCAAAATTCATGCTTCTAAAAACAAACACTAATAGATACAAAGTCTAAAATAAAATGTTTGCGGGAAAGATTAGAACCATTCATAATTAAAACAGGAGTAAGACAAGGAAATGAACTCTCTTTATTGCTATTCAACTGCGTCCTCAAAAAGTAATACAAGAATGGCGGATACAAAAATCAATCCTTAAAATTAACAAACCAATCGCATCAGGCTGAGAAAAAATTAAAGATTTACGAATTTGAATTTTAAGACGACCTAACAATCTCAACCTGTGACATCGCAATAGTCCAAAAGCCGATCGAACTCCTGGGAAAAAAAAGAGTTTTACTACAGACTTCATTTCGAAAAGCAGAATTTTTGACCTGAGAAAAACGCCAAAATACATGGAAACAAAATACGGAAAACGGAAAAATCAAACTAGTCCCATACTTCAAATATCTCGGCGAAACAATCCAGGTGAATGTAACAGAATCCAAAGTCAATAAAATTAGATGCCAAAAGATGGAAACGGCGTATCGCATAACACTAAGTATCTACAACAGAGAAGGAACTCCAAACACACAAAACACTGACATTACAAGAACAGTTAATAAACCATAATGTCTCTATAGATGGGAAAAACATTGAGGAAAAAGAATGTTACGTTAAAAGGAAAATTTTGAGCCCGAACTCACAGAATACCAACAGAGACTCAGAAGTAATCACGAAATCTTACAAAACACAGACATTCATAACAATATTAAAAAACCGCAGACTAAAAGTTTGCGGACCCATCAAAATAGTGAACACTGATAGACCCACAAGACAAATGGTTGATTTGTATGAAGACCAAAGTTGGAGCAGTATCAGATGCAATACAATGGGTTGGCTAAATCGAGAAAGACCTGAAGTTAGCAGGGATCACTCCAAAGGTCACTGAAAACAGGGAGACATTTAAACTAGCGCTAATTACGGAGGTCATCTCTGCGGATGTTCTTTGATTGACATGCGGATGCGGATGTTTTGTGGATAAGGAGGTGCAGAAATAAAATTATAATTATTTAGACTTTAACACTCTATTAAAAATAAACTTAAAATAAAAATAAGTATATTGTTTTTCCAAAATTCTACAGCAAATTCTATTTCCATATAATACTGCCATACTGATTTACTTTTTGCCCCATTTTTCAAATAAATAAATAAAAAACGTGGGATCATTTCAATAGTGAATTAAATCATTTACATAACAACGCATGCGCAAAAAAAATCTGTGTCACATGAACTTTGTGGAGTTTGCACTCGAATAATTCAAGCACCAACCGCAAAGCCACGCCACAGCACATCTCCGTGCTCACCATCCACCTTTCCTCCGCTCCAGCCGCCCATTCACTTTGTAACGTACCCTTTTCGTTACCTTTTATTTCGTAGAGAACACATGTGAGTGTTACTTTATCATACTTTTAAATTACTACTTTTGCTTATATTTCCTGCACCAGACCAGTACATAAGGATTTCCTTAATCCCTCTTTGTCCGTTGCTGGTTTTATTCGATACTCACGCTGTAAATCAAATTATTATTAATCAAATTCTTACCAAACTAACTTAAAATCAACTCCTCTGTCTATATCTATATTTCAATCTCAAATAAAACACTTTCTACTTATCTCACAACTTCTATATTTTCCATTTAACAAACAATTATCTTTTCCAAAGTCATATTACATTATCTTTATCAAAACCCTTAACCTTCTGCCCTCAAGCCAATATTTTACTGTTATTAATCCCGCTAGGATTCTTCGTGGCCTCCATCTAGCCATTCTGTTTCATCTTATAACATGTTCGTTCCAAAACCAAACTCGTCTTCCCCCTTCCAAATATTTTCTTCAACTCTCTCGACTGTTATTTATTTTCCAGAGATCTCATTATAGCCATCTTGACATGCTTTGACCTTGGAACTTAAAATTCAGAGTTAGTAACTTATATACAATTACAATTATTAAATAAAATAAAATTGTAGTTTAAAAAACTAAAATCACGCTTTCGTAGTAATGTGAACTAAAAGGTTAAAAATAATATTTAAATGTAAACATTTTGATTAACAGTGATAGGACATCCCACAATTCAGGATAAATTAATTTTTTTGAATAAGCTTAAAGTATAAAGTCACTGATTACAAAATTAACTTTAATGTAAAAAAGCATGGGGTGCTATTTCAGTTGTCTTATATTTTTTGTAGTTGGCTGTTTGCAAAGACAGAGTCATTGTCAAAAGTTATGTAGAGTGCACCCCACGCTTTTTTAACATTAAAGTTGATTTTGTAATCAGTGACTTTATACTTTAAGCTTATTCAAAAAAATTAATTTATCCTGAATTGTGGGATGTCCTATCACTGTTAATCAAAATGTTTACATTTAAATATTATTTTTAACCTTTTAGTTCACATTACTACGAAAGCGTGATTTTAGTTTTTTAAACTACAATTTTATTTTTAACTTTTTAGTTCAGATAGTTTAAAAAGTATGTTTCTTACTGTTGGCTTTTCTTCGCCAATCTCTCTTTTTCTTTGAGTTGTAGTTTCATTATTAATTATTATTCCCACGAGTAAAATACAATTAAATGGTCAACTCAACAAGAGATCCAATAGCACGGTAAACGAGGAAGGCTACTTTTCTATAATAGTACGAAGTAATATTTCGAATACTTACTATTCAACATCACGTTAAGCGACTTCAGACAGAGAAACCTTTCTGGATAGGAGACAGCAGAAGACGATCGTCTACAGCAACCAAGGCTCGTAAATCACACACGGTAAACTGGAGAACGATGATGATGATGATGGCTATATTGGGTGGGAAATCTCCGTAGGGTGTGGCCGCCAAATGACGAAGATTTCTCGAATCGCACCTGTGCACTAATGTCGCGGCTGCATTTGCCTAACTCAGTAATCCCATCAAATATAGGATACACTGACAACGTGGTGAGAGTGAAATTATTGAATTTTTATCGGTTCTTAATAAGTGTGCAAAATTTAAAACGATTCGGACGTCAGGAAGCGGGTAAACACTGGAATGAAAGATTCCATTACATGGCAACCATTTTTCTATTGTTACCGCCAGAGTAACGAGAATAGCAGGACGTTGCTAAGAGACTACTGTATTGTCAACGGTTCTTAAAACCTGTGCAAAATTTTTATGTTTTTACTGTCAACGTAATCAGAATATCAAGACATAGCTATGAAACTATTGTATTCTTATCAGTTATCAATACATGAGCAAGATTTCAAACAACTCGGACATCTGGAATTGGGTTAAAATTAAATTGCAAAATTCCACGACATTCAACCATTTTTCTGTTGTTACTGTCAAAGTAATGAGCATAGCAGGATATAACTATGAAATTATTGTATTGTCACCTCTTAATATGTGTGCCAAATTTCAAACAGCTCGGACATCGGGAAGTGGGTCAAAATGGAGTTGTAAAATTCCGTTACATTCATACATACATACATACATAGATACATACATACAAGTCAAGCTAATATAAAGCGTGTAAAAATAGCTTCAACAATGTCAAAATCACAAAATGTGAGGTTGTTTACCTCACAACTTCAACTTGAAGGACCTTAGATGATCCGATTTTCTAATAAATGCCTCTTGATGGGCCGTGATAGGGGTTACGGGGCTACTTGTATGACATGTTGGATGTTTTTGGACTCCCAGACAAATAACACGGGTCCTTGTCGTCCAGCAAGCTATGGTATTGGATCATGGCAAAACATTCTCCCAGTGTGCGATAAGGACACTGGTGTGTCGCGAGAAAGTACGAGTGAAAATGATTGCTTGGAACATTTTGTAGGACCCCTTCTAGTAGCGTCAAAGGGTCAGCGCATCCTTCGGTAGTTCTACACGGAGGTACTACAATTTGATTGTGAATAGGCCGCTTTACTTTACATGCAAGTTGAAACTTGTAAATCAGTCGCTTAGATAATAACACCGTTCAGTTCTTTGTTACTATTACTGCAAAATCGCAAGAGAAAAAACAGCAGCTTTTTTTTTGTTTTGTTTTACGCATCGTCGACGGCTAAGGTCATTAGAGGCGGGATGGGACTCGGGTCAAGGAACGGGAAGGAATTCGGCCATGGTCTTTTTGAAGGAAGCATCCCGGCATTCGCCTGGAGTGATTTTGGGAAACCATGGAAAATCCAAATCTGGATGCCCAGACGGGGATTGGAACCCGCGCCCTTCCGAATGCGAGGCCAGAACGTTAACCGTTCACCCACCACGCTCGGTGTTGTTAGCTAAGTGACGATGGTCCGAATCTCGTATAGATAGAAAAGAATAATACATATCGTAATATAAACAAAACTTCTGCTACACATCCGCATAAAAAATTTCGGAAGTGGAGCTAGGATTTCACGCGAAATTTCCGCGGATGCGGAGCTTTGTTAAATACCTAATTTAAACCCAAAATTCACAAGCGGCAAGTTGACCTTGAGGAAAGGCCGAAGAAATGAACTGGAACAACATGGTCTACTGAGAGGAAAGAACAACACAGAAAGCGTATGAATGACATATGACCACAAAGGAAGGCAAACAAACGCTTCTATGTACTTTGCGTTGCCCTCATGGACTTATCCGCAAATAATAATAATAAAATTATTTACCATATAAAGCCTTCATACGTGATACAGTTGACAATAAATGACTGATGAACATTTTAACTTTGGAGACGAGGCGAAAATAAGCTAGAATATGTTGTCACCACTGTGCACTCTATCAAAAGATACAAATTCCGCTTAATTGATTTAAAAAATATAAAATAGTGTATGCTTGGCACTGGACGTAAAGAGCGGCTAGCGTATGCCATTAAACACGGTTCCCCTGTAGACGGGCGTTTAGTGATATGTTAGTAGTCAGTTTAGAATTACGACAATGTCAGGAGGGATACAATCGTGTATAAGTTCAGAAGAAGGGTACAGTAAAATATTCAAGCTGAATGAACCAAGTTTGCCGTATATCGCTGTATTTAACGAATATTCATAAAATATCGTCATCTCAGATTGATCTTAAGGTTTAGAAAAGTGGCATCCACCGTTCTTAATTTTTTCCACCCTTTTGTATCGGGAGTGCATTTCACAGACTTCGTGCTGAGTTTGCGTGTATGTTTCCAAGATTTATTATTAATCTCATCGTCTTTCCAAGGTGATGTGAAATAGTAAATCATGAACAATCATTGTCATGAAATCATACAGCTAGAGATAACTGGTCTTACTATTCACATAATTAGAAACAGTAAAGGTTAGTTTTTCTATTACTGCTGGGATATTAATCTTTAGATCGTAACCAAACCCCGTAACTTGAAGAGTTGTAACTGCTCACATTCATAAAATAAGACTAGAGTCTGTCAGTGGGTTAAGGACTCAAAATAATTCAAACTAATAGTGTCAAGCGACCTTGAAGCTTGGGGTTGGCTTCAACAGTGCCTGATCTTAAAACAATGTTCATGACCGTAGCCTCTTGTACACCCAAATATTTAAATAATCCGGTCGCTACACGCTTTTTACACCCAAAATGTGAAAGGTAGTATTGAAATAAGTTCACTGTGCACAATTTTAAAGTCACAAAAGGTTTATATTCTTCCAGAAGTTATCATTTACAATTTCGATACCAGGATTTTTGATAAAGTAATCAGCTAACAGTTCCACAGAAGATTTGCAGGTAAAACGCACTCACGAGCGAAGACAAACTCTCACCCGCCCTCCTTACCAAGATGAAAGTATAATTATGTCATTATTCGAATGCAATGCGACTACCAATCACGTAAAGCTATTCGCTCCGCCAGCAACACGAGCTGACCGTTATGAAAACTGCCGACAGAATGAGCGCTAGCCCGGATGTCGGCCCCCTACTTATTGAATCGGTTGATTTTGTAACGTCAGCCAAAACTTTTGAAAATTAATATCTCCAAAGATACTCAGTATCTTAAATCGTAATTACCATATGGTCTTTCTAGTATCTTATTCTATCTGTTTCAACCTGGTTTGGTCCTCAAAATGGCTTCTATTAAATTAATACTAAATTCTCTGACGTCATCGGTTCTGTAGCCTCTCCTAACAACATGACAATACATTTATAAAATCTCTTTTGTCTTGCAGACGCGTTTAGCTTTCTACAGAAACCCACAAATCATTTATTTTAACCCTCTTGATTTTCTCTATCTTCTGATATTAATTTCTTGTTTCTAACTTCATTAGTTTAAAGTTTGATTTTTTTCTTTTATTTAAAAATTGTATTTAAACTTAGCCTTATTAGTTAATTTTATGTTCAAAACATGCTAGAAGGTGCTGACTATTACTGGTGATAAAAACGTTGCTAAAACTTATCGCGTTTCCGAGTTATTCAAATTTTGTTTGGTTCAGTCCCCTCTGACAGAATAGTTTGCCGACTTCAGCAAATCGATATATCTCTTAAGCAAAATTTTTCTCGATATGATAATATACACTTTAAAATAATTACCATCAAAAGCCCTAACAGAGAAAATGAATGCAAGAAAAACAATTATGGTTGAAAAACTACTTTAAGCGAATTCCTATCTTCCACATTGGCAGCTTTGAAATCAAACTATACAGTATGTTACTATTGGGAATAGCTAGTAGAAATGCATTTATGTACTTGTTGTCTGGGTTAAACCTATCCCTAAATAGTTTTGATAAGCTTTTAGACATATTATAATAGGAACCATGCAAGAAAAACAATTATGGTTGAAAAACTACTTTAAGTGAATTCCTATCTTCCACATTGGCAGCTTTGAAATCGAACTATACAGTATGTTACTATTGCGAATAGCTAGTAGAAAGGCATTTGTGTACTTGTTGTGTGGATTAAACCTATCCCTAAATAGTTTTGATAAGCTTTTAGACATATTATAAAAGGAACAGAACCTTGGAACAGTTGTCTCAGTCTTAAGAATGCGGTTACTAACTATGCGCGCTAATTATTGCTTCTGTAGATTACGTATTGAATTATAATCAGGGTGCCATCTTAATTGATTAATTCAATGCTAATCTAACGAGCTTGGTGAGTCTGTCTGTCGGCGGTAGCTCGGCTTCCCTGTTATGATTACTGTTGGGAAGGCAGCATTGTGGTATGCGTAACGTGACTGGCATCCGACCAGCAGATATTCGCAATGCACATACAAAACACGCTAATAATGTATGAAAGTTCCCATCATAGGACACGAGCAGTAATGTTGGTACAGAAATTTGACGGATGACTCAAGTTGAACGTAAAAATACGCAAACACAAGAAACGTGGTACTTTCAAATAAAAACTTGTGTAAATAATTGTGTATATACGTAATTAGAAGAAGTTTCATACCGCAAATAAGTGATCAGATGGATATTTTCACAAATTTTTTTCTTAATTGCCAGTAACGTGGCAAAATTTGTTCTGTCTGGTTGTTTAAAGGAAAAAAATAGCAATCTTTGAGAAGATAAAAGAATGTAATGGGAATGAACAAGTTTAAATAAATTCTTTATGTTCCAAGAACGATTTCGGTGACTAAAGTATCTGAATAATTATGTTTGGATGATTTAAATTAGTTATTAAAGGAAATTTCAGCTGTAGAATGCAGAGGTGAAATATAGGCAAAACCATTTGGTACATTTCATAAAAGACACAATGCATTTATTTTGATTCAAATAACATATAATTTCATCTTTTCAACTCTTCGTCTCCTTAGCCGCTTTGTATATCAGTCATCCGAAATTCTTTTAGGCCTATTTAAGCTGCATGTCCAGTGGACATTGTCCACCTTATCCAGTAAGGGTATCGACTATGCCCGCAGGTTTATCTTGTGAATATAAAGGAATGAAGTAATAAATTCTCTATTTGAGCAGCTTTAATCTTATTTTGATTTGATACTGGATCGTTATTCTTCACTTTCTTTCATTCTGCAGCTTTTCATTGACATGTCAACAGGTAGTATTTCTTTTTATGGTCAGAGATCCAGTTCTTAAAGCAGAGATGCGTATGAGGTGGTGCAATCCTATTATAAGATGAAACCTGTGACTACAAACAGTATAGTCTCTAATGCGGCAAATTATTATGCAGTATGTCGACTCCAGGTAGATCTTTGTCCAGTCAAGGTTGGCCCTCCAGTAGCGCACTTCCTCCTTGTCTGTCAGACAGTTTACCTTCAGCTTTGAAGAAGTAATAACTTTCAATTTAGTAAAGACCCGTTTCTATTTCCTATTGTGTGCGCTTACGTAAATAACTCCATGGCAATATGATATTGTGAATAATTAGTTTCAGTGATTTTTGATTAAAGATATTATTTTGAGTGAGTGGTCTGGTAGCTCAGTGGTCAAGGCGCTTGCTTTCGAAAGTTCGGTGTCCGGTCTCGGAGGATCTGGCTGTCCTACCCACGACACAAACGGTTAGTATGCCTCTTTCGGGAGGATACAGTTAAACTCCGAATTGTGAACTATGATAGATTTTTTTAATTTTGCATAGCACTGTTTATCATATTTTCTTGTCAATTCTGAACTGTGCTTGTGAAGTAGTTTCTACCTATATCACTTTTAATTTAATTGTGATGGAGTACAAGTTCCGGTAGAAATTCACTCTCGTACACTTATTTTTCCCCTTTCTTGTACCACTGTACTTTTCTCATACATGAATATAAAATAAAAATTCTTTCAGCGTTTTTGATAAATTATTGATCACTTTCGAGCCATAATACTTTTTATCTCCTCCCGTATTTCATTTCTGTTACTATCTTACGTCATTTTTCAATATAAATAGATTAAATGTGTTATTTTCATCACTAAAATTATAGATTCAAATAAATGTTTTCGGTAATTTATGGATTTGAACTGCTCCTCTGCGTAGTTATATAGCCTTTGGCGTGCAAAAGAAAATTACTTTCCACTATCTTACGTCTTGTGCAAACTGATTGTGTTGCCATTTTTAACAGCAATTAGATAAACAGGTTTTACTGATTGCTGGTATGTGTTTGGTAATATCCTGATGGCAGTGGTTTTATGGATCGTACAGAATTAATCAGGTTCGTTGCCTCCGTTTATTCAGAAAGTTCGATGTACCTTTACGGCTTTGTACTGTAGCTGCACTCGTGCAAAAAATATTGAAGGTAATACCAGGGCCGGCGCTAGGAATTTCGGGCCCGGGGTAAAATGGGCGACCTTTTTTTTTTAGCTTTACAAGATGGCCAGGCGACAATGGGCGTATTCTTGGCTTAATGGCCTCAAGGCCCCTCTAGTCGGTGATCGGGCCCCCCATCAGATGGCAGGGCCCGGGTACTTTTGACCCGCTTACTCCCCCCTCCCCTAACGCCGGCCCTGGGTAATACATATCAGCAACATATTTGTCGAAGACGGACGTAGTATTTCTAGTTTAATGTATCTGAATCAAACACAGTCAGAAAACATGGACAAAACACAGTAATTCCGAAAAGAATTCGATCTTGTGTAATGATACGAATGTGTAGTGTTACATATACAATTACTGTATTTGTAATTTTACGGTTCTTGAACATAAATTGCTAGTAACGGGTTTCTAAAAAATCACCGAAACAAAAAAATCGGAAAATTCCATTAGAGCTTTGTAGTAAACATTAATACTGATTGTATACGACGTAAATGAGATAATATTACCGAGCGTGGTAGGTGAGCAGTGGCCTCGCATTCGGGAGGACGCCGGTTCGAATCCCAGACCCGGCATCCAGATTTGGATTTTCCATTTCTTCCTCAAATCAGGCGAATTCCGGGATGCTTCCTTCGAAAGGTCATGGCCGAGTCCTCCGCGTTCCTTTTCCACAGTCCTTCCTCGCCTCTATTTACGCCGACGAGGCGAGGGAGCGTCCATTAACGACGTGTAGTGTTTTTCCGGAATTCCGGACCCCCCCCCCTCTAACATGACGTGAGATTTTGACGGAGACACCCCCCCGCCCCCCACTAGTAATCGACCTTGTAACTTTTAGAGACTTTTTTTTTAGGTTTCACACTTACAAGGGCGGTTATACCCCCCACCCCTTAAGGGTTTTTAGACCTTACACCCCCCCCCCTAAAGTCGACTTTGGCGTCATTTGTAGGTCTTTTTTTGGCTCTACAATTCTTTGAGAATTTCAAAAACCTCACATGTGATTTCCCTTGACCCCAGCCCCCTCCTCTCCCTTGGTGAGGTTTCGTGAGATTACGCTAACACCCCCTTCCCCAATTGACCTTACGTAATTAATGGTCGCCCCCTAAGGGGAAAAAAAGAAGAGATCGAGAGATAATAGGATTTATGCAAATAGAATTAAGTAAAGCAGCTGTACCCACCAATGTGTCTGTGCGCGTTAAAGCGCCACCACACTTGATTCGGGAGGTGCAACGGGACCGGGCACGATCACAGGACTCCGCATACCGACCGCCTTGATTGCGGTTTTAGGTGATTTTACACAGTCACCTAGGCGACGGCTGGAAAGGTCACCAATTTCTGCCTCATAAAATATACATTTCACAATCAAAAATACATTTAACATACAGAACACAAGTTCAGATGAGAAGCTCCCATCCCCCATTTCAATAGCTCCTTCGAACAAGCGGGAGTGTCACCAATCCGCCACTGAAACAGAAGTGCTTCACATCTTTAAAGATTCATGATGATCGGTACTCGTGACTCTAAGAGGTCTAACAAATAATGACTGAAAATGAATGATAAACAAACTGAAATATTTGACTATACTATAAGATGCCGTACTGATACATTTATGTATTCTTTCTTTCCTCGTTCTGTTCGGGATTGGAATGCACTGAAGTATGATTGGTGCTTAGCAGCACCCTCTGCCACCCACAGTAATTGTGAATTGCAGAGTATAGATGTAGATGAAGTATTGAAAAATCTGAAATTGCCTCAAAGTTTCTGCTCACTTTCAAAATTGATATGTGCACGGTAAAATGATTCTAGAATTATCACACACGGCATTTTCTTCACACTGTAACCATAATGCAGTTATTTCACAGTAATAGAAACATATTACTTTTTTAATTGTGACTAACTGCCATACAATGTTTACAAAAATCAGCACTCAGAATACATTCAAATGCTACTTAGTTCCTTGTATTGTTAAACTGTTTCTTTTTCTCGCAGATTTATAATTATCTAGTAGTTTCTCAAACAAAACTGCCATTCCTTCATAAAACCATTCTCATTTATTATGAGATGGTCTAATAGAGATTTCTCGATACTCGATGTTCTTCCTTATGAGGAAGCCTTGCCTGTTGACAGTACGTTAAGCTTCCAAAAAGTCACAATTTTTTTTTAAATATGTTGCTAAAAAAATCACATTTCTTTATTGGCAAGAAACAACAAAATGTTTTTACTAAAACTAGCATACGTTACTTCACGAAACTTTTCTCCATTGTCCAATCCTAATTGCCAAATACATTCACTAATTCTGTTTGTTGTTTTTGAGTACGTAAAATCAATTATCAGTCGACTTAACCCTAACTCAGAATCACAAATGAAAACTGAATTTGTCTCTCACTAACTATCCGGAGCAATATACGTCTTACAGTTACGTTATGTCCAGAAGTTCTACAACCTTTTGTTTTTAGCAACTTCATTCAAAGCTAACCAATCACTCTCTAGCAGCTACTGTCGGAGGGAGAAGAGGGAGAAGAGAGTGCTGGGAGTGTACAAGGCGTATGTTGATGATGAGGCTTGGAAAGATATTGGACTAAGAATTAGTAGTAGTGCATGGAAGGGATAAGATGGTCGTGACCACAAGCTGGCACTCGATTTCAGGTATGAGGGAGTGAGAACACTTTCTGTTTCAATTAAGGCAGTGAGGGTTTGGAATAAATAACCAACGGAAGTAATGAATAATTTACTAAAAATGCTGGAAGAATTTAAAATTAACATTCGGAAAGAGTAAAAGTAGATGTATTGAGGAATTTACACTCAAAGAAGTTTAGATAAAAAATCAATAATGATAAAGGGTTAAATTAAACTACACCAACTCGACAGACATAATAATCAACGCTAGTGCAGGTCTGCCAATCCTTGAGCATACAATGCACATTCGCAACCACGAATAATATTTACCGCCACGGATCGGATCGTGGCGGTTGAGGGGTAACACTCTGGCATCGCATTCGGGAAAACACGTATTCGATTCTCCGTGCGACTATCCAGATTTTGGTTTTCCCAAATCACTCCATTCGAATGCCGGGACGGTTCCTTCAAAAGGCCATGAGCGAATTCAATCCCGTTGCTCGCTCGCAGTCCCTTCCCGCTTCTAATGACCACGACGTCGACAAGGCGTACAGCCATAACCATAAAAAAAAAATTTGTTGAAAATTTATTCATAACGAAATTAGAAACACACTCATGCAACGTCGAACCTGTATGCTCTGTCATTTCGTCATTCCGTGATACTTAGCCGCATATTTCGGTATTTGCGAGATGCAACATGCGAAGTTACAATGGGACATCAATCTTGGCTTGCTCAGAAGAAGGGAGCGCAGATTATGGGCTCTAGGCGACGTATCACTCCTGCCTGCCGACCCATCGACAAACTAATTAACGCACCAACAATGCACCAAGTGTACGCACAATGCCCCGAGACACTCCCAAGTTGGTAATTAATGCTCGAGCAGCACGCCAGGCGCTGTGAAGGAAGTCGAGCCCGCTTCTTGCCACAGCTGAATCGGACGTGTGAAAACAATTGCCTTGGCATCCCGCTGGGAGGAGCCTTTCCTCTCTCTGCAATGGATCGGGAATTAATTGGATCCACGGGGCTCCGGCAGGGTGAGGCTTATACGCGCCGCTTCTCGCTCGCTGCCAGGAGGGTTGAGGGGATGTTCCAATAGGTTTAACGGATACGCAACGTCAGCAGATTTCGCCCTCCTTTTCATCGCAACTCCTCACTGAAAGATTAAAGGCAATGGGAGATATCTGATAGCAATCTCCAGATTTCTCGTATCCGATAGTGCGTATTAATAAAGGAGCACGGTTTGAAAACCAAGGCTTGAAAGTATTCTTAGCTTTGGGTATTACTTTATATAGTTCTGACTAATGATGGTAGCGTATTTATCTCTCTATTCACTTTCCTTTACTGTTTCTTTTACTCTCTCATAACATTATAACTCCTTCTCATTTCCCCTCTCATCTCCTCCTATCCTCTGCTCCGTGGGTGAACATTTTTTTTTTAATGGCTTGCAGCATTGAGGCCATACAACCAACTCGATGATAATTATGTCAGTCAGTGCTTTCAGTATCTCCAGTATGAAATTTTTCCAGTTAATTAGACACACCATAGGACGGATATTACAGTCGCAGATATAACACTTAAGCACCCATGCCCGCGGCCGGACTCGAACCGGTGACCTTCGGCACGTGGAGCTAGCTAGCGCTCTAGCCCCTACGCTACCGAGGCCGGCTGGGTGAACGGTTAACGTTCTGACCGCGCATTCGGGAGGACGCGGGTTCGAATCCCGGTCCAGGCTTCCAGATTTTGGTTTTCCATGGTTTATCCAAATCACTCCAAGCGAATGCTGGGAAGCTTCCTTCGAAAAGTCATGGCACAGTTCCTTCTCGTTCCTTGCCCTCAGTCCTTCTCGCCTCTAATTACCACGACTTCGACGAGGCGTAAAGTCATAAGAGAGAAAAAAAAGTTCTCTATTTCTGGATCCAAATCATTTATGTAAAACTGATGATCTTATCATTCTATTTCGACCTTTGTGGTTTTTTACAAAAGTATTTTGAAAATAAGAAGAAATACTTTGCGTGATGTATCCAAGCAATATTGTAGAATGAGCTGCACTTACTACTAAAACTTAGAGAATCTAAAAAGCCAAACATAATAATGTAATAAAGTAGCGAACAAGAAAACTTTCGAACAAAAAGCTTCTACTGTTCAAAAAAAAAATATTCCTCGAAATCACAGAGTCTACAGATTGCGCGAACAATTTCCAGTGTAATTGTTTGTATCATTCGATATTGTTTGCATTGTTTGTTTGTGTTAACTAGAGGGTTACAGTAACGCTGAGCTCCCAATTACAGACTGATCAATCGTGTAAACACACAGCGCCGCCAATTGTTGATAAATTATGCTGCATTGTATCACAAGAGATGATTTATTTGTGGTAACATTTAATTTTCCGCTAGTCAGTTAAAATAATTGTCTATGTATATTTTATCTAAATCGTTAATGACGCCGATAGCATTAATTATACAGCTGAAACATCTTCCTGCCTTACCATACGGAAAGTCTGGAGTTGAATTTCTGTTATTGTTCGTATTATCTGCTACCGATGAATACGCCAAATTACGAAAGGATATAATAGTTGTCGATAAACAATTTTCGATTAATTACGTATAAATACTAAACGCCGTATCGTATAATTGTTTCAAAGGTCGTAAATTCGAACTTGCTGAAATACAAACATGACTTGTATTTGACCCTTAAAGTTCACTCTGCAAAATTAAAAAAAAAAAAAATCCTGTTTGCTTCCAAAGCATCACGTTGTTTTTTTTATTGACTGGGCAAACACTTATAATATAATCATTGGTCATAGTAACTGTAAAGGCCAGAAAACTTAATACACATTCCATATTATTAAACGGTTGAGCAACTCAAAAGAAATGAATTGCCAGAATAGTCTATTCGGTAACATAACTTTAAATAACCATAAAATTCACGTACAGCGAACTTGAACCATTACCGAAAGTGGTCAGTAAAATACCTAAAAACCAAATAAACCGTAATGTATAAACTTTGGTCAAGCAACAACATTAGTGAAAGTGATAACTAAACTGAAATTTATCCTAAGCCGGAATGACAATTGCCATTCATGGTTACAGAAGAGACCGTGGGTAATTTGATTTTTTTTAAGTTTTTTATGTTGCTTTCGTTAGCAACATGTTACTGAAAAGCAGTTCCACGTTTTTTCAACCATAATGTTTGTCGATATTTTTTTTAACTATGAAATGCTACGAAAGCAAACTTAATGAATGTATTATGCCAATTAATTTGATAGCAGTTGCTTAGCTATTAAATAGTGGACATAACCACAAATTATTTCTAATGATATCTCTGGCGGCTGTTATTTTGCGAGCGAGGGCTGACACGTGACACAGTTCTCCAGCCAATAGCTATCGAGGAGAGTGATTGGGTGAGCTTATGAAATTATACAGTAAGCCACAGGTTTTCCCGCTGGTTAGTTTGCCGGACCTAGGTGAGTACAGTAATGCGTAGGAGTGTAGTAATGTGTTTGGCTTTTGTTTTTCTTGTAGCAACAAAGCATATAACGCAAAAACAATTCTTGTAAAAATAGGCCAAGTCTCGTGTTCATGTAATGACAAAAAGTTTTGAGATATTCATTTGCGCCACGACTACAGTGTGTATTCACTTTACTTTCTGAAACAGAATGATTTTTCTCGGTGCATAGATCGTTTATTTAGGATAAATAAATCTGATGATTTCTCCATTATGCACTCCAAGTTTTAGTTAACCAATATAAATACCATAAATGTGTCGCTTTATCAAACTAATAAATACGTAAAAGTCAAGACATCCTTCGATATTTTTCGAATTTGACAATTATATATTATGCCCTCAATTTCAGTAAAAATAGTGACGGGCTTAACTGCTCGTCGATATTGAGGTTATTAGAGACTAAAAATGATAAAATGAAGGAACCAGAACGAATTTTTCTACTTCATTTTGAAGGAACCATCCCGACATTCGCCCTCAATGGTTTCGGGAAATCAAGGAAAATTAGGTACATTATGATGTAGGTCAACGATTGTTGGATAAGTTATCTTAAACAGTTTCTCCGCTTTATGGGTTCGAAATATTCAAGTGGCACCTTATAATCGGAAATTGATATGAGACGAGAACAGTTTCGTTGTTGTTGCCATCATTTATTCCTGATAATCTGTTTAATTTCGTGTTTGAGACTTGAAAGCAGAGCAATTAGTCCTATTAATTAGTTGCTAGCCAAGAGATAGCAAGTCTGTCTGTGTGACTGCCACATTGACGCTTCCAGACCAGCGTTTGATTTTCTGTCAGGATTGATTCCCTTAGCCATTGACAGTCCCCTATCAAACCTGCAAGGCAGCAGGTTCCCCTCACCTGGTTTGGTCAGTGGACCAACACTGTTGCCCGGGTGATAGTTCTTGGAGCTACCAAGTACAAAGAGATCTGATGAAATCCTTAAAGAACTCAAAGTAAAACCAATTCTCCAAACTGTACATCTTGGACAGACCATGTATTAGGGATGAAGACGGACCGGATCCCACGGAAAATCCTCAAACACTATCCCAGAGGCAGGAGAGATGTAGGAAGACCACCAAGAAGATGGATTGAGCCCGTAACAGGCCACCAGGAAGAAGATGTAGAGAATTAATCTGTTTCATCGTAGGAAGAAACATGGAATAGCGTGCCCTATGTGGGTTTCAAAATCCCGTACAGGTCCTACTATCAAATAAATGAACAGAAGTAGGATATCCATTTTCCTTTGTTGGTGTTATGTCACAAACTGTGACAATTACATAGTAACACTATTTTGTTCTGAATCAATCTGTAACAAATGATTTAATTGTAACTTGTTTCTCATTTTACATGATTCTACATAAGTGGAATGTCTTCTCGTCGTACAGCCCAGTGGACGGATGTCACAGCTCTTTGGATATCATCAGACAGTAAAAGTCACGAAAATTAAATAATAACTTCATTTTTGCATCAAAAAATAGCGGTAAGCTGAGAAATCCTTAAGCAAGAGGGACAGCTGAGCAAGTGCTCCTTTTTTGGTCCCAAACTTGCTGTACATCTTTCTACTCCGTGCCGATAGTGTGACAGTTTTAATTGTATTACTCATCCCGAAGATTTGTTTATCCCCTCCTGAAGAAAGTATACTTGGCGTGGTACTGGAGGTAGTGTGCCCAGTTCCTTTCCTCCTTACTAACCTAACCCGGTAATCCTACCGTGTAAAGGGAACCTACACCTTAACGTGGATTCAGAGGCACGGAACCTTTTTGGCGTACTTCACATTACACAGCAAGCTGTGACAGGGGTGAAGGTCTGGCCAAGGGCCTATGAAAATCTCCGCCGAGCCAGGGACGTTTCTAGTCAGACGGCTTTATGTGTTATTCCATTGGCTACCAAAAAAAAAATTAAATCATGCTTGCAGCACGGTCCAATTATAAATCAATGCTGCCCTTATGTATGGCATAAGTTGCTTTGTAGATAGCGTTTCTCTTTTCTGTTGACCTAAACAGCCAGTCTCATTACAAGATGTGTTTGTGTTAAGATGACTGTGGTACGTTTCATACTTTGTTGGTGTGGCTTCTGAGGATAAAAGAAGGCAAACGGAATATTGTTGTTTCGTCAATTAAGATCTAGTATTGTGAAATACATGATAAAGCAGTACATAAGGATATCTTTTGTATCATTCCATCCAAAGTACGAAAAAAAAATTGTTTCCCAGCACTCCGATAGAACGCCAGGAATATTTTCTGCGCCTAGCCATCCTGGCTTCTACGCCGTTGCAAATGCACCAAAGTCTTCCTAGTTGGTACTAATCATTGTTTGTATAATACATCATTGTAGTAGGTGTCATTCGGGGATAATGTAGGAAGTATATTTATTCGAAGCATATGATCTTTTGTATATTTAGATGTGTTGTTGCGTGTCCGAAGCGTATTTTGAGGATGATAAGTGGAACATTTGGAAGATAATTCCAGCATTTGTCTTTTTAAAAAGCAAATAACGTTTTTTCCTTAACGTTCTTGCAATACCATTATGCTGCTTTCTATTTCTTTCTTTATCTTTTTAAAAACACCTTCACTTAGAGTGTTAGTTTCTGTATGAGAAATGATTTTCAAATGAAAATGTCGTTGCGTATTTTCGATATGTTATAAAAGTGTGAAAGGTAGCTAAAAGTAATAGAAAATCACAGTGATTTTAAAACGTTAGTTGATAGCAGTGGCGGATCCAGGGGAGAGGGCGGCTAAGTGGCGCAAGCTCCCCCCTCCCCCCCTTTTCAAGATCATCTAGGTTCAGCCCCGGCACTGTAAATTTTGGAGACCGTTGTTTTAGGCTCTACTGTTGTCTTAAAGGGGGCAATCTGAAAGTAAATGTTGGCATGAGATTTCTGCCGTCCACCCCGCTCACCCGAGTCAAGCCACCCCCAAACCAAAATCCTGAATCCTAACTGGTTGATAATATCGTTTTTCTGAGTTACAGGTCTACTTTGTTCTACGCGATTGCAGATAAGAATTATTCCATCCGTTACCTGCATTTGATAAGAATTAAGATTGCTCGTCACGTAACTGTTGTCTATTGCTGATTTATTCTACTGAACTGATGGAAGTCTTTACGTACTACCGAAAAAGCGATTCCATTGCTGCAAAGATTTTCATAGTTTCCCGAGATCACGCCAGGCGAATGTCGCAATGGTTGTTGCAAAATGCCATGGCCAAATACCTAGTTGTTCCTTGCACCCTCCGTCCTTTCCCGCCTCTAATAACCTCAAAGTTGACGAGGCGTAAAGCCATAAGCAAAAGAAGAGACTTTCCACCCATCACAAAATGTTAATATTCTTTTTGAATTTGTATTTATTGCTTGCATACGATGTGTTCTTCAAGTTCTTCAATCTAATTTTACGGAAAAGTCGCCACAAATTATATTAATAAATACTGAAACATGTGACAGTCGTGAGACTATCAGATGCCGCCTTTGCTGCAAATTAATACAAATCTTTGAAATTCTGGCTAATTCCTCCGTTGTGATGTATTTCATATTCTCTCCGTATTAAAAAGTCGCACGAAATTTTAAGAGAAAATTTTTGTTCCTGCTTTGTTTTAGCTATGCCCGCCATGTTTTATCGACGGAGGGAATGGATTGTTTTGTTCTGTGGTTGACGATACATAGCGAAATTTCCACTTTCTTCTCCTGGTTCCTGACCACATTTCAACCCAACCACAACCTCTATGAAAAAAAAAATCATAGTTTAGGTTGCAATGATCTCTGTACCAGGGATTCTTGTGTGTGTGTGTGTTTTTTTTTAGTGCTGGTGCCAATTACAGTTACGCAACTCGTTTCATATTTCAGAATTTTTAATTTGATTTCTAATGATTTTCCTTACAGTTGAATAGTGAACGTGAAAAAAATGCATACAAACTCCCAAGAGGTTAGTACCATTTATTGAAAGGTGTAAAAGGTCGTGCATCAACCTAGGTCTTTCCTCTGTAACATCCTGAAAAAAAGGATCGATATAGCTGCAATAATAATAATAATAATGTATTATCGACTAATGATTTTTTTTATTATTTTTTAAGAAAATTTGAACACTCTGCTGTGAATAGAAGATGAAACAGAAAATTAAGAAATTAGTTTTTTTCACTTAACCAAAATTGTAAATACGACAAACTTGATTACACTTCCCTTCGAAACTTGCTAAATATTTAGTTTTAATTCTTACAATTTAACTTGGATTTATGAAACTGAGTCGACAACTGGAAGAATATCTCTACTTATATAAAGGGTTATTATAAATGATCGAAGAGATTTCACAAATTTACTGTAGCTATATTATTTGACACATTGTCACTAAACTTTGCAATCATACAGACAATCTCAAAAAGCCGATAATCAGTCTGTTCAAAAGTACTGTTGATGCCAGCTCGCAGTTGTGGTAGGTTTGTGGATAGAAGAAGCTTAAACATTGAATCTTTCACATAACCACACACAATACAAATCGCGTGGGGTTAGCTCATCATTATCGCCACCACGACCGATTCAACGGTTTCTCAATCTCCTGTTTAAGATTTCACGAACATCGTGATGAAAGTGAACTGGAGCAAAAATTTTTGAATTTTTCCATAAGACTCAAGTTTTGTGACAGTATGTTTCAGTAAATTTGTGATATCGTTTCAATTATTTACGACTCTGTATATATGCAAGTGGGCTGTTTCCTTCCGTCCATTTGTTATCACATCACGAAAAAACTATAGAATCAATATGGATGGGACTCTCGCAGTTTGAAAGCTTATGATCACCTTAAAATCAGCGTTATATCTACTTAAGTGATTTCACCGAGCTATGAAGACGGCGAATTCGCCGTCTTACATATCATTCGGGAGGACCGGGGTCAAACCCGGTTCGGCCATCCTGACTGGGTTTTTCCGTAGTTTTCCCCAGTCACTCAAGGCGAATGCTGGGATGGTTCCCAACAAGGCCACGGCCGACGTTCATTCCCCCTCCCTCCCCTATAGATTTAAGTAGGTTGAAAAGAGTCCACGCGACTCTCCACGCTTTACCTGGGAGGAATGAAATTAAAATAAAAAAACGATCTACTTGACCAAGCTACGGAGCGATAAATGATAATCTGCTCACAACCTGAACAGATAGGCACCAAAGATTCCTATTAGCTTACAGCGATTGAAGCAAATGCCAGTGTATGACAATTAGTGGGTACGGATACAAGTTAATATCAATATCGATAAATATATCGATATTTATATCGACGCCAGGAAAATATCGATAAACGATGATATCGGCCGCATCAAGCCGATAATATAGATATTTTCCGATATTTGTATATATTATATTGGAAATAAGTATGTAAATAAAAATAAGTAATAAATTTGAGTTCTAAATGCAGTAGTCTTTTCCCATGAAGGCTATTATTAGTTTGAGTGACAGTGTCTTTAAGAAGAGGTTACGAAGTTTACCTAAACCAGATGTAAGTAATAACATAAAATCACAATTTTCAACTTCTCCTTTGTAGTGACCCGCCCTACGAGTCACCACTAAAGGAGAGAGAGAATGTGGGCAAGGGTTGCAGGAATAACCCCAGTAGACCCTCGTTTAATCTGCCACTCGGGTTAGCAATTTTTCACCATCATAGGAGAGCTCTAAAAATAAGTAGTCACAATATAGCACATATCAGAACATTTATTAGCCTTTGTTATTAGCCTCAATGGCGCTGACAATTATTATGCAGAGGCATTATTGCTTCCCCATGCAGCCGTGTCTCGGCCAGCAACAGCGAGCTAAGGCTACAATATCTCCCAAATTAGCAATGACCATCCCCGAGAATTAGACAGTCGGCCCCACCTGACTTTATTGGAGTCCCGTCGTCACTCTGGCAGCGTGTCCGGCGATCACGGCAGGCTGGGGCGACGTGCTGGCTGCGTCCCGCAGTGGCGTCGATCCCGGGTGCTGTCTGCCTCTAGCCCAGCGAAGACGACGCCTCCATCAGCGGCACCCCTCTGCAGACGACTGTCGGGTCGAGGTCGGCGTCGAGCAGTCTTCTCCCGAGCTCCGTCCCAGAGCCTAAGGTCTTAACCCCACCCCCACCATCGAGCTCTCCATCCAGTGGGGACAATTTTCCACCAATCATAAATCTGTTACCAGGCCGTCTAGGTGACTTCTTTGAGACGGTCATTGCTCCAACTCCTACTTATCAGCACTCTACTTTCAGGGCACTGCCTCGGAATTTGTGCAACCTGTCTAGCTCGCTTTTGCTGCCTCTGATTTCGACATCGGTATGCGTACCAGCCGTGACGGCTACTACATCTCCCCCGCCCCCCAAGTCTGAAGTCCCCTCAGACTGATTTCTTAAGTCTACTTTACAAAGAATATGTACATACAATATGCTTAAGTCTAAATGTGAGGTTCCCCCCCCCCTTTTTTTTCTCTTTGAGGTACAATTAGAAACTTCTTAATCTAGTGTAGGCGGTTGCCATCAGGAGTTTCTCGCGACCGCGTGTAGCAGCGTAGCATGTGTGTGGCCTCGCCCACGGCCTTGCTTACTGCGCGCTACGCCAGCCCTGTGCCAGCAGATTCCACTGGCGTCAGCGTCTGGCCGCAGCACGTGCACCTGACCTTTAAACAACATTCAGTGTACCCTGAGGTGTCTTAGTGAGAACATATCTGTGTTGTGGTGAACGTTTGTGGATATGTAACACTTGTACAGGTAAGATCCTACTGTCCCTTGAAGTGTTATGCTAGAGGGGAGAGTCGCTCGTGTCCTGTTCATCGTCGATCCGGCGAGCTACAGGTTGCTGCTGCTGTTGCCTCGGCTTTCGAGACGACCCGCGCTGCTCGCGGTGGCGTCTCCTCTTGTACTTCGGGGTCAGGGCTTCGACGCCCCTCGCAGGCGGTGATCGTATCGTTCCGCTTGGATCCGGTGTCGGCACGATTTCTCCAGCGGCGTACCATTCTGTAACTTTTATGAAAAATGTACAGACAACACAAGGTCATACTTAGGACTCCCACTACTGTGAAGGTCACATGGCGAGTGTCTTCTCCCCCAGTTTTCTGATGGGTCATCAACTGCCGTGCATTCTTCATCCTTTCTTCTAATTTTGTTATACTATCCCCAATTCCTTTCAAGTCTTCTAGGTGTCGCAATTTTGTTTCTGCTGGAAGTTCAACAGCGAACTGCGTTGCATTGAACTCATAATCCTCGTTGATTCCGAGGTTAAGTGTTCCGTTAAGCCTTGGGAGCACATCCTGAGCATACACCCCGGTTTCAATTTCTCGTTCCGCTTGTAGGAACACTTGTGCGCCATAGCCTTTACAATTTCGTTCCAGCGTGAGCTTGCCTGTTCCAGAGAGCACTATATCTCTTGCTGGTTCTTGCCCGCAGAGGATAGTGAGCACCTCAGGAGACGGGATAACGAACAACCATTCCCGTCCGCTTAGCTGAGACCAGATGGTCGTATTTAACCTTATTACTCTTTGGTCACAATCCCGCGGGAGTTCCTTAACCGGTTGTAACAAGTGCGTTTCACAGGCGCCATGCAAATGAACAGACATCAGCACAAAAGTCTGTCTGCATATCTGGCGGGTTGGAGTTATAGTTTTACAATCAAGCTGTTCTCGGCTAACCTGAGCGTATTGTCGTTTTGTGCTATCCACAATAAGGTACTCGCGGCTGGGTTGGATATATTGATACAGATGACTATCCTTGTCAATCTCAATAGGCAGCGGAAGTACCTGGTACAGTTGAAAGTACTGGTTCTCGACTAATGGAATTTTTAAAACATAACATAGCATGGGTCCCGCGATGAAAGCCTCAATGTCGATAACCCTCAATAACTGATACTCTGCTTCTTCATTTAACGGAATAGGGAACCTCTTATCTCCTATGTCATCGCGAATTAGCTCCAGGTACTGTAGAATTTGACTGGGATGGATAAGGTGCGGTTCTATTAACCCCTTTCGAGCCTGCAAGATGGCTGTGACGAGCACTCCATAATGCTGCGCTATATCTTGATACAAGGTAGTAAGGTGGAGGAGAAATTCGTTTAATGCGACTCGGAGCGCCAGCTCTTTCAGCATAATATTGGTGCTGTTTGCATACTCCTCCAAATACGAGCTTAATCTTCGCATACCTTCTGTGAACGTCTTTTCATTTCGTTCCACCTGCCTTAGCGTGCCGTTTAATGAGGAAAGGGTAGTTTTTACAATGGTCAACTGTTCTTGGTTTAGTCGCAAGAGCCGTCCCTGTTCGTTTTCTAGTTTTTCGATATGAGTCCTTAATTCTAATGTATCTTTTTGCGTTATGGTCCCGAATAAAATGGACGAAATTTCTCCAATGACCCCGAGGACTGCCCGTTTAGATCGGGGCTCGTGCCGCGTGATTTGCCCCAATAATTCCTGTTCCCTCTGTATTTTCTCTCTCTGCCAGCCGATCTCTTGGCGCAAGGGGTTGCAATCCCTAGCGTCTCGTTGGTAGCGTTTCATTTCTGTTTCACAGTAAGCAAGGGTTTTTACTGCACAGTCATTAATTTGTTCGACTCGCTGCTGAAGGCCGTCCAGACTGACATAGGTGGTGCTGAATACCTGCGTCTTAGCCTTACCATCGTAATAAATTCCTGGCGTGTCCTGGAAGTTCCGGATTGTGTGGTCTTGACTACTGACGATCCCTACGAGGAGTACTCCCATGCAGACCCGTAGCGCCATCTGCAAGTGCACAAGGGGATTTCTGTCAGTGGGAGACTCTTACCCGCCTATGTTTACATGTATAATTTACTCCTCTTTAACACTTTACAACTAGTTACTTATAGCTATTCCCCCCCTACTCCCGTATTTATCTACTTATTCCATTTTTTTCTGTTAATAGAAAATCTTTAAACGATTTGCATGAACAGTTAGGTGCTTTTGTTTTGGAGCCGCAAAGTGACGTTCGGGGGATTCACTCGAACAACCCTGAAAGGACCTCTAAAAGGCGGATGGAATTTCTTAGACCTTCCCCGCCGCAACGCGGGGTCAGTTAATAACACCCTGTCTCCCGGCTTAAATTCTACAGGGTTCTCCTTCCTATCATAATTTTCTTTATTTTTTTCTTTTCGGCTCTGCATAAACTTGCGCGCCTCCTCGTGCAAAAATTGCATACGATGTTTCAGGCTAGCTGCGTAATTCTCATAGTTATAACATGGGGAGGTTGGCTTCTTCTGTAGCAGCCCCGGTATATTTGCTGGTCTCCCATAGAATAATTCATGTGGTTCAAACCTTGTAGTGGTATGTGGCGTCGTATTGAAACAAAATACAGCGAATTTGAGCAATTCATCCCAATTATTCTCCGCCTTGCTAACAAAGTGCCTTAGGTATTCCCCTATGGTTCTGTGGGTTTTTTCTAAAGCCCCGTTAGAGGCGGGATGATACGGGCTCGTAAACACCCTCTTGACATTTAGTAGCTGGCAGGTCCGTTTCAGCACCTCGCTCGTGAAGCACGTACCATTATCCGAGATCACAGAATTAGGGACCCCGTACCGCAAGATTATTTCTTCAACCAGAGCCTGGCTTACTGTATTTGCATCTTGTTTTTCAATGGGGACTGCTACTAAATATTTGGTGAGCGCATCTTGAAAGGTCAAGATGTAACGCTTGCCGCTCAAACTGACAGGATATGGGCCCATTATGTCAATGTCACAACGCTCAAAGATCTGTCCTGGTGCCTTTGTAATTTCTAGTGGCATCTGCGTCTTGGGTCGTGTCAGTTTATTATCTGACATTTCGGGCATTTCTTTATGTACTGCCTAATGTCCCTCTTCATTCCCGGCCAGGTTATCCGCTTCTTCAGCCTGTGATACGTTCTCGTCATACCACAATGGCCTCCAATCAAAGAATCATGAGCCTCGTGCAGAATAGCCTGCTTCTCCTCAGTCGTCAACGCCGGCGTTTATGTAGCCTGTACTCGCCTCCGCGCCTTGCCTCCGCTCGCGATGCAGCCCGCCTCAGTCGGCTGCTCCACTTCCCGCGATGGGCCCGGTTCACTCTGTGGTTGCACCTCTCGTGATTCCTCGCCGCTAGCGTCTATCACCGGTGTTTCTGTCACGTGCCTGATCCGTGACAGCGCATCTGCCGCCATATTTTGTCGCCCAGATCTGTACTGTATCGAGTACTGATATTCCTCTAGCTTCAGCCGAAATTTCATCAATCTAGATGACGGATCCTTCACGGAAAACAGCCATCTTAACGGTTTGTGGTCCGTATATATGATGAATGGCCGTCCCAGCACATATGCCCGGAATTGCTTAACAGCCCACACAATAGCCAAAAGTTCCCGTTCAATTACCGGGTACGCTTGTTCGGCTTTATTTAACGTCCGGGAAGCAAATGCGATTGGCGCGTCTTCTCCTGGCTTCCCCTGTCCTAGAATAGCTCCGATCGCGTATTGGCTTGCATCTGTTGATATCACGAAATCTTTTGAGAAGTCAGGAAACTGGAGGACCGGTGGACTGACCAACAGTTTCTTTAAGGTTTGGAATGCTTCCTCTTCCGGGATTCCCCATTGAAAAGCCTTCCCCTTCTTAAGCAGGTCGTTCAGCGGTTTCGCGATTTGGCTAAAATTTTTAATGAACCGTCTGTAATAGTTTGCTAGTCCCAAAAAGCTTCTCAGCTGTTTTACCGTCAGTGGTGTCGGGAATTCCTGTACCGCCCTTACTTTCTCCGGGTCTGGGCTCACGCCTTGCTCCTTTATAACATGGCCTAAGTACACTACCTCCTTGCGTAGGAAGTTACATTTTGCCAGCTGCAGTTGTAGATTGTGGGTTCTCAACCTCTGAAATACGTCCGCCAGTCTCTTCATGTGGTCTTCCAATGTAATACTGAATACGACGATGTCATCGAGATACGCTAGGGCTTTACTGCCTTCCATTCCCATTAACACAATCGACATCAAGCGTTGAAAGCTCGCGGGGGCGTCGGTTAACCCCATAGCTAAACGCTTAAATTCCCAGTGCCCGTTCGGGGTGCTAAATGCAGTCTTTTCCCGGTCACAGGGCCTTATAGGAATTTGGTGATACCCTTTCGACAGATCCAGCGTGGAAAAATATCTGGATTTCCCCAACTGATCCAAAATCTCCGAGATTAGGGGTAGCGGGAAAACACTGTTAATAGTAGCTTCATTCAGCTTCCGATAATCAATAACAATACGCCACTTTTGCTGCCCATCTGCATCCCGTTTCTTAGGTATCATCAGAAGCGGTGCATTCCAGCCACTAACACTGGGTGCAATAATGTCTTCCTGCACCAATTTCTCAATTTCTTTTCTTAAAGTTTCTTTCTGACTTTCGGGGATTCTATATTGCCTCAAGTTGATGACCTTCCCCATAGCTTCCGGTTTCAACCTAATTTCGTGCTGCACCGTCTCCGTGAATTTTAAAGGTTCTCCTGGTAAGTGGAATACATCACTGTAAGCTGCGCACAACTCTCTTAGCGCCTGCCTCTCCTCTTCATTTAAATGGTCGGTCCGCAGCCCTTCCGTAACTCGCCGACTCCTCTCTAGTGTCGTATTGCTGCTGCATGGGGCTACCATTCTTATCCTCTTCGCTGCCCGATCTTCGTATTCCTCCGTTCGTACGCTAGGATTTTCTATCACAACTTCTTCTTCCGTCGTGTTCAGCACTGTAATAATGCACGCCCCTTCTTCCACTGTTACTAAAGCTTCTGGTACCAACACTCCCTTCCGTAATTCTTGTTTAGGCACAACCATTGTGCCACTTCTCTCTCCCCCATTCTCTATTCCTATTTTCACAATCTTCTCTTCTCTGGGCCCTACCAGAATCCTCCGCACCACTATTTTTCCTGGTTCTTCGGTACGAGTGCTTGCATTGCATCCTGCCCTTGCGCACACCTCGCTACTCCCTTACTCAGCTTCTTCTGCTCAGGCTGTTCCCGCAACCTGCTTGGTAAGTCTCTTTCCGCTTCATTATTCATTCGAATGCTTACACCTCCGATTACAAGTGTCTCTTCGCCAAAGTCCACAATAGCTCTCCATTTCTTTAGGAAATCCCTTCCAAGAACTCCGTCATATGGTAGATTTATTCTCTCAGATACCACATGCAGTGTGTGTGCTACTTCCAGTGCCGCTCCCTTCCTTAAGGAGAGCTGAACCGTTCCTTCCGTATACACAGCCCCCTCGGCTATGCCTTTAATCATTATCCTCCTTCTCCCATCAATACTCTGCAAGTTCTTCAAACATTTTCGCTGAAAAAGCGAGACCTGGGCCCCACTATCAATCAAAAACCGTACTGTCACATTTTTGCTCTGCTCACACTCCAATTCCACAAATTCATTACGATTATTGCAATCCATTCTGTACAAGTTCTCTTCCTGAGTATGACAGGATTGCTTCGTCACACTCTGACTTAGTTTTCCGAATTCTGCCATGAATTTGTCTTCTCTCCATTCGTGCGTAAATTGCAATCATATGCTCCATGACCCCAACGTCTACAGATCCAGCACTCCACTGCCCTGAAATATTTGCAGGCGCCAGGATGGCTTTCCAAACTGCATCTCGTACATGGCTCCGAATCCTGTGTATTTCTTTTCCCTCCTCTATGACCTTTCATAGACTTCCCGTTAGATGTACCTTGCCCTTCATGCCACTTTCTTGATTCTTCCCGCAAAATCCCGTCCGCGTCCTCGATTTCCTTGCACTTCATTCTCTTGTATCACTGCGGTAACTCCCCGCACTTTCGGGGCCCCCCTACATTGCCTCGCGCTGTGTCCAACGGCCATGCACAGTTGGCACTTCTGCTTCTGTCTACATTCCTCCGCCGCATGTCCCTCTCGGCCGCAATATCCACAATTTTTTATTTTCACTGGTTCAGATTCAGTTTTTCTATTTGCCCCCCTATAAACCATCCTTTCTTTAGCAGATAATATGGCTGCCTCTTCGCCCCTTGCCATCTCCACCGCCGCAGGTAGCTGCAATCCTTCACCTTTTGATCTTAATACTGTAATAATTCGTTCATCCAGTAAGCCTTGAACGAACACCCCCCTTCCCAAAGAATAGATTAATTTAATAGCACCGTTCAACTCGCCCCCTACCATTGATTCGCTTGTAGCTTCTTTAAACTCATGAATCATAGAATCTACCCGACTCGCCCAGTCCGCAATTGACTCGCCTTTTTGCTGACTACTTGCAAACATTTTTATAGCATAATAATCTAAAGTCCTTTTGGGTCTATAATTTTCAATCAGTATGGCTCTTACATCTTCCCACGTATTTGTGTTCTCTCGTACAATTAACTTCTGGCGTGCTACAGCTGTGATTCGTGTCTTTACAAATTTAAGTAAGATATTATGATCATCTTTTTTCACCAATTGAAACGCTGTGTCACAATTGTCAAGGAACTCCGCCAAGGTATCTTTATCTCCATTAAACGAATGAGGTATTAACTTAAGCGCCTCAGCTAAGCTTACGTATGATCTACCCCCCTCATCTCCATCAGATGGCTCATTTTTCCCCCGCTCATTTACTTGTAATGGATCAATTTTTCCCCGTTCATTTACTTGTAATTGATCGATTTTTCCTCGCTCATCTACTTCGGCAAGCTCCGCTTGTCCCCTTGTGGTAGGCATGTTTTCTGCTTTTGCGCTTACTCACAGTTGTTGCTGACTGGGTGTTTGGCTGCGGTTGCGTCGCCTGTTGTGTACCGGCGGCCGACGACCTCCTTTGTTGCTTCGTCTGCTGCTTACTGCTTCACGATGACTGCCGACCTCGCTTCCTTCGCTGCCTCACTGGATACTGGATACTGCTTTCCTCCGATACTCGTCTCCTGTAGACACTGTATTTATTGGATTACTCGGGTGGTCTTACTGATTTCTGTGCTAGACTACTTACAGAACTTTTCCCCTATTAATTGCTTATGAACCCAATCCAAACATATTATGCAGGATATATTTTCGCTAATACTTCCTTTTAGCTGAGTGGCACCCCCAGCTGACACCAATTTTTTACCCCTTCTTGTAGTGACCCGCCCTACGAGTCACCACTAAAAGGAGAGAGAGAATGTGGGCAAGGGTTGCAGGAATAACCCCAGTAGACCCTCGTTTAATCTGCCACTCGGGTTAGCAATTTTTCACCATCATAGGAGAGCTCTAAAAATAAGTAGTCACAATATAGCACATATCAGAACATTTATTAGCCTTTGTTATTAGCCTCAATGGCGCTGACAATTATTATGCAGAGGTATTATTGCTTCCCCATGCAGCCGTGTCTCGGCCAGCAACAGCGAGCTAAGGCTACAATATCTCCCAAATTAGCAATGACCATCCCCGAGAATTAGACAGTCGGCCCCACCTGACTTTATTGGAGTCCCGTCGTCACTCTGGCAGCTTGTCCGGCGATCACGGCAGGCTGGGGCGACGTGCTGGCTGCGTCCCGCAGTGGCGTCGATCCCGGGTGCTGTCTGCCTCTAGCCCAGCGAAGACGACACCTCCATCAGCAGACGACTTGTCGGGGCGAGTCGGCGTCGAGCAGTCTTCTCTCGAGCTCCGTCCCAGAGCCTAAGGTCTTAACCCCACCCCCACCATCGAGCTCTCCATCCAGTGGGGACAATTTTCCACCAATCATAAATCTGTTACCAGGCCGTCTAGGTGACTTCTTTGAGACGGTCATTGCTCCAACTCCTACTTATCAGCACTCTACTTTCAGGGCACTGCCTCGGAATTTGTGCAACCTGTCTAGCTCGCTTTTGCTGCCTTGATTTCGACATCGGTATGCGTACCAGCCGTGACGGCTACTACAAATTCTATAGTCTGACTAATATTGCAAAGCTCAGTTTTAAATCGATAGTTATAGAGACCATTGTGCATTTTAAAACATGTAGTAAAAAATGATGATGCTCATAAAAAGAACATTGTTTAGTTGACTCATGATTAAATTTAAATTAAAAAAAGTCTTCAAAAGTATTAATTTGTAGAAATGGCATGTTCCGAAAAAAATTAAAAAAAAAATCATATCTCAAGAATTGTGAGACTTATATCAAAATAAAACTTTGTCATCTAGCAGGACATGATGTGACCTATTTGGAGTTGCAGGATTACCTTTCATTTCTGGACACTCTGTATGTGGAATGTACCCATGTGCATAAGATGTATGTTTGGATATTCGACCAGCACGTTAACAAATATTGTGGTTACGTTGAAATGCAGCGTGGACCACAATAACATCTGACATTCCCTATGACAGCATCTAATCTAGCCCTTTCGGGTAGAGTGCTCATGAATCGACATTTTGTTTAATTCCGAAATGGCTTGGGCGAATTTGATGAAACTTGGTTCACATGTTTCTATTTGGGACACTAAAATATAGTAGTTTGTAAGTCAATCCCAAGCAACCCTTTCTGGGTAGGGCGCAAGTGAATTGACGTAAATCTGGAAATTTGATGAAATTTGGTACATATGTTTTTCATTTGGTGTCTAAATATAGGTAAGGGTTAATTAACCTCAACCATACCGAAAATGCCTGGAATTCATTAT
>CM061919.1:126894327-126930343 GCA_031002005.1 Vandiemenella viatica
CTCATACCCTTCTGTTTATTCACTAGCACTGCTATCGGAAATCTCCACTCGTTCGTTGTCATTAAATGCCCAAAAGAATACAATCTTTTGTTATTCATAAATACTTATAATGCCTCAACTTTTCGCTAAGTTTATCATTCCCGTTTTTTTTTTTTTAACAAATCAATGCTTTTCTAGGACAACATTGCCGATGTCTGAATTTTGGTTAAATCTCTCTAGTCAAAGTCTAAGTTCAACAGTGATATTATATTAAATTATCCTTTATGCAGTACTGCTTTGACTCCATTCTTAGTATTATATCCCCGAATTATGTCAGTCGAATGACAGTTGTACAATCATTAATGTTGAATTGTCTGTTTGGTTGCCAACTTCTCGCTTTTCCATTACCCTTTTACTTTGTTTTCGTTTCTCACCAGATCCTCTTCTGCTATACTTCAAATCATTTTTAAATGCATAAAAGCATCTGCCTGATTACTGTTACTTTTGAAGTGATCGTTTCTTAATACATGTGATTATTAATTATTCTTAACGTGTAACTCATCGATATATTATAGACAACCTCAATTTAGAGGAACTGGACAATACGCGTAGACTTCAAATATTTTGGCAGTAATACCAAACTTCTTTAATCCTTAAACTTCGAAAAATATTAGTCAGTTGAACAAAATTAGTAATAATACAACATCCAGGGTGATAATTGAGGTTATGTGAGTTTGAACATATTTTTGACATACAAGGTGGGGTTAACAAGAGAGAAGCGCAATTGTCACCTCAACGATCGTCATGGAATCAAACCAGAGACCCTGATGCGCCCCTGTACACTGTTTCTCTTACAGTGGTTCCATCCTCATTGTTACATTTTTATTCAAATGCACGCAGAGATCCGTGAAAGTGAAGCTACTAGAATGTCGCGTGACTGCGAAGGATTGTCGGCTTTATTCGGCGAGTCATAAATATTCATGCAGCGCAAGAGAAAATTTTGAGCCATAAATCTTTCGTTTTCAGGAAAACGGATATTCACCAGAGCGAAAATTGTGCTTTATCAAGCGAAGAGATCTGTAAGTCGTAATGCGTTTTAATTCAGTCGTGGTTGTGAAATTGGATGAACGGTAACTTAATACAAGAGTGGTGTTATCGGATCAGGCCTCTAGTAACGAAAAAATAAGCCGTAAGTGCTGTCGCGGGATTTGATTTCCCCTATTCCCGGTCCGTGAGGCCGGTAAATCGTTTAACTCCGTGCCCACCGAACTCAGCGTTTCGGAGGGCCCTCCTCGGCGCGGTGCATGATGGGACTAGAGCTACTGATTGCATTATGCACTGCGCCGGTATTCATTAACGACCGAACGACACGTATACCACGGCCCACCGCTAAAGCGGTTAGCAGCCCCACCGTGTGGTAATCGAATGTGTCCATCACAGATTGTGTCGTAAACAGCGACAAAACATCTCTCAGCACATAACATTGCTCAATAAACCACGCCTGCAGTTAAATGTTTGGGACAATTTCGTACTGCTGCTATTTAATAATCCGTTTAATATTTTATAATCCAGTTAATATTTATGGTCGTTCAAAAAACTTGGGATGGAGATAAAAGGAGCTTTTCTATTTTTTTAAAATTTGATTATATACTTTTGTTTTAAGTGGTGTTAGACTGCTCACTTACATAGTTCAATTCGCATCTTCCTTACGATATTAATTCTCTTTCTACTCAAGAGTTCATACTGTCGCTTTGTAGGCCAACCAGCATCTCTTCTTAGATGGATAATATTCCATTTTAACTCAATTATCATCCATTTATTTTAACCATTTTCTTTTCGGGGTGTGTTTCTTTCGTTTATGATTGTATTTTATTACTGTAATTATTTTATCCAGCATAAATCCCACACCTCTTCAATGTGATTGCAACAGCCAGAATGATTTATATTTTTAAAACCCTTTTTTCCGTCCTGTTTTGAATTCAACTGAATATAATTGCAATAATTTGCTTTACATGTGTATTAGTACTGAGTAAATGCAAACTACTACATTTACTCCGAAACTTTTCTGACCTTTACTTGCTTTTTCTATGCAAGCTTCACACTTTAATTACAGTGTTACAATATTTATTAAATAATTGTGAGTATATTTAAACTTTTATAATCACCCTTATGTATTTTCATGAAAAGAGAGTATTTCATTTATTGCTGTGGTGAACTGCGATTTTTTTTATTTTTACGAGCTAGAATTTTCTCTCCATTTCAAAGTTTCCATCTGTACTCCAAATATGAGAACTTCGTTATCTCGTTTATTAGTGGTCATTTCATCTGTTAATTTATTGTATAGATCTTTAACAACATTTCACCAGCTGCACATATGTTTTCTTACTTAATCACATATTTTGGATAAATATTTTTCATTTTGTACATTTAACCCATATTTTTTCTTTCATTATATACTACTAGCTGATACCCGCGACTTCGTACGCGTGGATTAAGAATTGTTTTGCCAGAATTGAATATAAAAAGTTTTTCGTAACGAAGGATTGGTCCCAAACAACAGCGAGTTGGCAAATTATGACAGGAAAGCCATCACTATATCATTCTACCGCCGAACCTGTCTTTTGAAGAGAATCAATTTCCAACATATTTAAAAACAGAAAAACAAACGAAGGTGATGTGGGGGAGGGGGGGGGTGTTGACTAAGGTCAGCGATATTTCAGCTTGGTCTTTTCTTCTTTCTTCAGCATGAGCATCCGATTCTTGGGTTCTAATAACTTTAGCTGCTCGTGCTCTGCCAGAGCTACAACTTAGGCCAGTTTACACCCGCAAGGCATGTTAAAAAAGAAAGCGAAAAAAAAACTGGTGCCAGAAACATTTAAGCAGACACAAACTAATAGGACAGGGCAAATCGACATCTGTACTAAATACTACGTTTATTCTCTAAAAGAAATTTACTAACAAATTATACACTAACATAATGAGCAACCAACGTAACATTACAGACTAACATATCCGTATCTCTGTCACCATTCGATAATTCTCAAAATTTCGTGACTACAATTGTTAATCATGCCGAAAAAAAAATAAATGTCCCGTGCCTTCCCTACGGATTTTCTTGTCAAATTCCGTCAATATCGGTAGAGGCATTTAGTCGTTAAAACGTAAAAAACGACAGAGACTTGCTTCCGCATTTATAGTATTATTACTGCCTATCACACACACACACTGACTGAAAATCACCCCTGCGGGATCAATATAACGTAAAAAAGTGTACACCTACAGCATTGCAAGACTACCTACGATTTCCTCGCATTGCATCCCTAACTTTGTGATATCTACAGTTTAACATTCAATCCGAATAACGGACGGCCCAGGCGTGACTCTTACGATCAAAAATAATTTTTAAAAATATTAGCCTCCACGGAGATTTGAACCGGAGACCACGACTCTAACATAAGTAAGCAAGCGCTCCAGCCACTCAGCTACCTGGCTGCTACACGGAAAAACAGTATAGAGACCTCCACATTCAACACGTCTGTCTATCGCCATTCAGTACCTTTTAGAAATAATAAGACAACATGTATTATTTATAGAGATGATTTTTCAACCAAATGTACACAGTATTTTTCTCCTTGTTTCAAAGGATAAGTGTGTAAAGTTTCATCGAGATCGGATGAAAACTGTGGATTTCTATGAAGAACAAACAAACAAACAAACAAACATACATACATCTATATCAGGGGTGGCCAACTTTATTAGACCCAAGATCTACTGTTAGCTGACGAAACCACGTGCGATCGACCAATGACGTAATTCTTGAAATTTTAAATGAAACAGTATAGTTCAGCACACAATTTTGTTGTATTTTTATTTTATTAAGATGTAAAACATTAAACTGAAAATTTTTGTTAGTAACTACTTATATATATTAGTGTGAGCATTGCGTCTGAGCATCTCCCACTAGATTAGCAAAATCAGGTTTGTAGTTTTAAATTGCCAACCTCACAGAATCCAATGTATGGGTGTCTGCCAAGCGAGAACGGTGCTTATTTTTTTGTTTGTTTTAAGTAGGAAAACCCTGATTCACATAAATACATTGAACCAAAACACGAATGAAGTTGTTCAACAAATTTATTTAAATATGAATATTTCTCGTTGGAAACCAATGCCCAGAAATCTAGACCTGAGGGTGACCTTGCTTTTAGAAATATGTTGCGGCGCGGAATAATAATTTCGTTTTGAAATATCATGTGGTCCATTTGAAATGTATCTGCAAATTTTTTAGCTATTTCATAGATATCACTATGATCAATGGAATTATTAAACGGATAACTTATGAATTCCACCAACTTCTCAATATATTTGAAATCACCAAAGCGAATTTCGAAGTCTGATACCACTGCCTTAATTTCTGTCGTGTGCTTGTCAAGAATGGAATTGTAGTTAGGATGTTTTTACAAATGATCCTTGACGTTTACAAAATGTTGAAATTTTTTATGTTCGATGTCAACTATTATAGACGCTGTTTGACTTTAGAATGCTGTAATAGAACTTATAATTTCTATTAATGTTTTATTCTTGGCTTGTAGTTCCAGATTTAAAGTATTCAGTTTTCCGGTAAAATCTGCTAAAAGTGCTAAATCATTTTGCCAGTCTAAATCATGCAGTTGCCGATAATCATCACCCCTACCTTCTAGAATTTTTATTATTTTGTCCAGTAGATCTCGAAATCTTTTTCAAAAACTTACTTTGACTTAACCACCTTATGTCAGTGTGCAATGCCAAATCTGGTTCATTCACATCTAATTTCTGTATAAAGAGAGATTTTCCTTTTATGAAATTTACAGTCTTGAAAGAAATATCCATTACATGTTTTAAGTCTCTGACTTGCCAGTACTTGCTGATTAATTATGCAGTGGTAGCTAAGGAAGTCTGGAAATTCTTCGTCTTTGTGGCAAAGAGCAATAAAACCATTATGATTACCTGTCATTACAGAAGGCCCACCAGTTGTCATTGATGGGAGTTTATACAAAGGTAGCTTAGTCTTGCTAATATATGCTTTGAACTCCGTGAATATATCAGGGCCAATAGTTTTTCCTTTTAAAGAAATCATACTTAGCAGTTCTTCTTTCGTCGATAAATCATCGAAGACCATCCGAATAAAAATAAGTAATTGTTCAGCATCAGTGATATCTGTTGACTAGTCAAGTTGTGGCGAAAAAGCAACGCAGTGGACGATATATCTCTGTAGTTGTTCGTTTATGTTTTCACTCATCGTTTCTATAAGGCGCATCACAGTATTTCGAGATAGCTGTAAACCATGAATAACTTCTTTAACTTCATTTTTATTTTTGAAATTCACGAACAGCGATCTGACACTGCTTCTCAAATTATTGATATATTCTCCAGCGGAAAAAGCTTTGCAGTTTTATGCAATTCTGTAGCTTACTTGGAAAGAAGCTTCAGTTGCAGCCTTACTTTGCTCAGTAGGCTTAGAAAACACGCATTCTTGGACTGTTAATTGCGATTTCAATGCTTGCAATTTACTTTTTCTTATTTCGCTGTTAGGTGGAAAATCTATCAGATATTTACTATGAATTGTGTTAAAATGTCTCTCTAAATTTCCTTTTTTCTGTATTGCAACGTATGTATTACGTATTAAGCAGCAATAGTTTACTTTTTTAAATTAAATTAAATTACAGTGGAGCGCATGCTCCGGTGGCAATTTCCCTAAACACCCATCTTCCCCCTTTTCTGCATCCACCTACATTTAGCCTTGTCCCGTTACCATTCTTGGTGAAAGTAAAAGTTTTGATTTCTTTGTAGCACATTTTTCAAGGATCTACAAAATTAAAATATTGTTAACGTCGTCAACTGGATGATTGACGGCGTTCCACACCTTCACGCCTATTGTCCATCGCGCGCTGAAGGCAAAAGGGAGCTACCTCGACACGATCGACTGGATTAATAGCCGCGATCGATATATACTGCTGGTAAAGATTATTTCGGGTTACAGAGCAAAAGGTACGTAAGGGTAAAGTGTTGGAAAGCAACCAACAGAAGGTAAATAAAAATAATAATAATAAATTGTTTTGGTGAGTTTGCGAGATACCACTTTACAAATCACTCTTGATGTCCTTGTGCACGTTTCAATCCTTGGTCCTGGTGGGGCAGACACCTTGTGTGATGGTCTTTACGCCTTGCCTGGTCACCGTGTTATGGCTACGTGAACGTCCGATATCGGCGAAGGCATCTTTTGCCCGCCGGCTACTGCATAATTCACTACGGACCCAGCGGGGGGGGGGGGGGGGGGGGGGGGGGCGGAAACAGCGAGGTGAAAAACTGGGCCGCAACACACAGTATTGTATTCACAGAGTATTCCAGCTGGCGTTTTCTCATTAACCTGCTATAACCCATTTAATAGTGGCTGTAATATCACACTAAAAGAGAAGCTGAGGAATGTATACTATCAGTATGTGATATTTTTTTCTAAAAAAAAACATTTTTCGTTTACTTTCCTCACATTTTTTGGTATCTTTTGCTTTCTATTTACCTAATCTTGTTCTCCGATTTTATCGTTGATAGGTACGGTTTTTTTTTCTACTTATGTCTTTACGCCTCGTCGACGTCGAGGTCATTAGAGGCGGGATGGGACTGGGGACATGGAACGGGAAGGAATTCGGCAATGGCTCTTTTTAAGGAAGCATCCCGGCACTCGCCTGGTGTGATTTGGGAACATTTATTTTTTATAATCTTTCTGTCGTCAAGAAGTATCCACCATCATCTTCATACAGTTGTTAATGTGACCTTTCTGCAATAAGAAAACTTATAGAACAACTCGTTTGTTCAGATATATTTGAATAAATGAGGTAATTTGTATTTATTCCTTTTATTTTCTTAGTATGTAATTTAAGGCACTGATTGCTTCCATTTTTATAAATGTTAAGTTCACCGCGGAAAAGAGAAGATCTTTCCACTTTCTTTGGCAAGCAATACTGTCCTTTACTGTTCCTATTATCAGTATAACACATCATCGAGATTCTTTAAACATATTACGGGAAAGGTATCTCGCTACATACTTCCTTGAAGCTGTCACGTCTGTTTACGCGAGTTTCCCTAATATCACCGTCGCATTCACGGCACTTACCACGTAACTTCTACCCAGCCGTGTATTTTTCGAGGACTCCGCAGCTCCAGCTGCCAACTATTAAATTCTCTCCAACACTCCATCCTGAACTGATGGATACATGTCGCAAAATGATTGCTGGAACATCTGGCGGCGTCTCTACTACTGCGTACAATCAATACCCAAGATCTGTGCTGCGAGATTCTCCTTTCGCACGCTAACAATCGTTTTGAGCGGGCAATTTTATGACCTGTGACTTTCGGACTAAGTGGTTGCTCCTAGTTCGGCCGGGAAACGAAACAGTTTATGGACCACGAATATCTACTATATAATTTTCTAAGCTCACTCACAATCCTCGATAGCTATTGGCTGGAGAACGGTATCACGTGTCAGCCTTCGCTCGCAAATTAATAGCGACCAGAGCTATCATTATAAGAATTTTGAGTTTACGTCCACAATTAAATAGCTAAGCAATTATAACCAAATTAATTGCCATAATAGATTCGTCATTGCTTTTCGTAGCATTTCATAGTTAAAAAAAAATTCGATAAACTTTACGGCTGAAAAATTGGGCAACTGCTTTTCAGTAATATTTTGCTAGTAAAACCAACATAAAAAACTTTAAAAAATTTCAATTACCATGGTTTCTGCTGTAACCACGAATGCTAAATGTCATTCCGGCCTAGACTAAATTTCAATGTACTTAAAACTTTCGCTAGTGTTATACATTACGATTTATTGGCTTTCTACGTATTTAACTGACCTCTTTCATTAATAATCTTTGTTGGTGTTCACTGTACTGGAGTTATTAGGTATTTAAAGTGAGCATCAGGCCAAATATGTTACCTAATCGAGTATTCTGGCAATTCATCTCTTCTGAGATGCTCAACTGTTTAATAATCTGGAATCTGTATTAAGTTCTCTGGGCTTTACATACACTATGACCAAAAATTACATTATGAATGTTTAACCAGCCTCAATAAAAAGAACGACGTGATGCTTTCGAAGCAAACAGGAATTCTTCAAACTTTGCAGAGCTAACTTTAAGGGTCATATACAAGTTTGTATTTCAGGAAATTCGCATCTACATCCTTTGAAACAATTATATGATTGCGCGATCGTCCGTGTTTAATACCTGCGTCTATTAATACTTCTGAGTTCTTCAAGTTCAAGATATTTTACTCATCTTAAGGGTAAAACACGGTCAAGTTCGTATTTGGTCACATCAGGTCAACCTGTCATAATGTTTAACCCTAAAAACTGACTCTAGACCGGTGACGATACGCAAAACCAGGTCATGGGCTTACACTAGCTGTGGCCAGATTAATTGGCGGGTCAGTGTGAACGCGCTGTTGCCGTACTTGGGGCAATCTCGCAATGCGCTCTCTTTCTCTCACCTGAAAATTGCAACGCTGTGCGGCCTGTGTTGCCTAGTCCAAGCGTCAACAGCTCGCTACCCACCCCCAAACCTTCCACCTCCCTTTCACAAAAAATGTGTGAACATGAGAATCGGAATTAGAAAGTGTCAGTGTGAGTGTGAACTTGCTCGAGAGAGGATATTATGATTTTTAGCGATTTACGATTTTTAATGCGATTTAAATAATTCCTTTTGGTTATTTATTAATTATAGTAATTTAGTGTAATAATTTTACCGAACAAAAAGTGCAGTAACTTATAATTAGGGAAATTTAGCAAGAGAATCTTGCTACTAAAAATGGATACTTAGGAAGAGACTTATTCTCCTATTCCAGGTGTTTCCGAACTAACGACTCCCAATAAGACGCAAGTCATCGACAGCAGAACCACCGCGGCTGAAGCAGACAACAGAGTAAATCTATCATTCACAATGTATATAAATATTTCAAATTTCTTATCGACAATGATCGAGAAATTTTGTCTTCTACATGTACGCTAGTAGGAAAAGACTTGAAAAATATGGACGTATTTGATATTGATGAAATAAAAAACTGTAGTGATTTGTTACCGCAAAAAACAACCATATTGCGAAAAAATGAGGGAATGGACAGGCTATTTGCGCTGCAGCTTGTGGTTGTCGGTTTGAGAACTGTCCAGCGCGTGTGTCGTGAGTGAAAATAACCTACGATTGTTTCTCGAAAGAAAAATATGAAACAATACAGCACTCTAACAAAGCTTAGCGACTTTGACAGTCCTTTGTCAGGAGGACAATACACGAATTTTACGATAGTGATGAGTGGTAATATATAAACAGATAATTTTGTCGTTAATTATGAAAGTTTTTCAGTGCAGAGGATGACAAAATAAAATTTTGATTTTAGTTATAAATATACAAACTGAAAATAAAATGTAACACGTGGACTTTTAGCCACAAATAAAAGAAGAGTATTTCCATAAGTTTCCTCAGTCTGTTGAGAATTTTATTTTTCTCCGCAGATAATAGAATAATAAATAACAGGTCTTTTGAAACCTCCAATTATATTAATCGCATCTGCAATGCATAACTTTCTTAACGAAATGGCATGCATCAATATTTTATGACAGAATAGTGATCAGAAATTACTTAAAACACGTTACAAACCATTACTACAAGTAAAGAGGTGAATACAACTGTTACGCGCACGGCTTGGCAACGGCGCATTTGACGCCACCCGCCAATTAATCTGGCCAGAGCTTATAGTAGGATCGTATAAATACTCATGTAGCTTTACAAAATTTACACGCAAGATTATTCTATTTCTACTAATCGGGGCTGTCTCTGCTTGTTGGGCACTACGCAAAATTACTGCAAAGTCTCTGATGGGTGTTTCACATTCTAGAGTCTGAATCAAAACCAGGGCTATGTCATACGACGTTAAATTACGTGGAACTGGAGAAGGATATTAAAATCTGTTCTGGACTTCCAACTATTAAACTTGTAATTTGGCACAACTTGAAAACAAATAAACCAATTTTGACGGTGTTTTCTTGTTTGAAACCTTAGAGTCTGACTTAAAATGAGGGATACACCTGCCACATGGGTGGTAGTCAATATCTCTTCTGAACGTTAAATTATGTTTCATTTAATCTGGCATAACGTAAAAGTTACTGAACAGATTTTGAAGAGGTTTCCACAATTTGAAAAGTTGAGTCTAACCTAAAATTTGAAATAAATATCACCTCGTTACTTTAAATGTAGACAAAGCAGAAATTTTAAGAAAAAATTAATCTAAACAGTATAAAAAAAGGTAATATTATAATAATACTGGTTCTTTCTATAATTATCGGGCATTCCGTTTTTGACATAGACTGCTGCAGTTTAGAGAAGTCGACGAGATAATTACACTGATCACGAGTTTATTGATTCGCAGAGGTATTTAACACTATGCAGATTGTTAAGAGAAAATTTGTAGCTGTTCACAGTTTTTTTTTTTTTTTTTTTTTAGGGAAAGTAGCTTTTTTTTCTTTGAGGAATTGATACAACTTCAACTGCCGATTCATCACGTTAGTAAATTGATGATGATGATTTGGAAGTCAACAAAAATCGACACAGAACTTCTTGAACGTACTCTCTGTAGTAAGTTAGGTCGGAGACGAACATTACTTTTGTCGTTAACTGGAGAAGCTATGCTCTATTCTTCATGTTATTCTGATTAAAAATATTCAGTTTTTATGTCTAAATGCCTAAGCAATCCGCTCAAAGTGTACTGAAAACCAACTAATAAGTGCTACATTAACAGGATGGCTCGTGAGGTCGTAATGACCTGGTGACAGGGATTTTACTGGCTGCGCGATTCGTCTTATCATAGCAGCCTTAACCTAACATGGTAATCCTGCCGGGTACAGGGGACCTACAGTTTAACCACGGAAGCGTTCTGGAGTACTTCACATTACACAGCAAACTGTGCCAGAGATGAAGGTAGGGTTAAGGATCTTTGAAAACCCCTCCGAAACAGAGATTCGAAACGCGAAGCCACTAGGATGGTCTGTACCTAAGCGGCATGGTATGTGCAGGCCTACTCATCCGAACGAGACTTTGGCGACCTATTACGTCTCGATCCGACTGACAAATCACCACCAAATATGTCATATGTTCTCACTACGGGGACGTTACGGATTTAGCCAAGGACTTTGTACGCAATCTCTTGATTAGGAATTGCGTATTATCACCTCTTCTATCCTGTTAGACAAGTCGCGACTGGCGAAAATTTCTTCCATCATCTGCACTAGAAAATCTAATACGAAGAACCAGTTTTCGCTATCGATGATCATTTATTTGTTTGCTGTTTGATGATTCAATTAATTCCTCGAGGTCTTTTCGGAGAAGTCATGAGGTTCAAGTGTTAATACCTACTTAAACATTTTGTTTAATGAGTGAGAAATTCATATATATCACAACACAAATATATACTTAAGCTTCCTTAACGTTTTACTGATTCCCTAAGTCACCGTAAAACACTGCTGTCTAAATTCTGGTATAGCACATATCAGCTGAACCTGCTTATCGCCGCCTGCTAGTCTAACCATCAAGGAACTGAATGATCTTAAATTATAAGTAGCTTCTAACCAAAAGAACAGACCGAATTCACATCCTGTACGATCGAATTCATTGGAGACTCTGTGACGAAATCATAATTGAGGTACGCCTGCAAGGTATTGAAATCTGTGGTTAGCTTGTCGAGAAGGAATTTCTAAAATGTTTTTAAATTTTCCTATTAATTTTGAAGGGATTTGTTTCATGCGGAGTCAAAGTATTCATTTTCATGAATTCAGTGGTTGCACTAATTAATATTTTGAACGAAGCAGAAGAATCACAAATTGTTTGAGGTGTTGAGTCCCGACACATTCCCGTAAATTTGATAGCGACTATGCAACATTCCTGTGTACATCGTAAACTGTATGTTATTTATGAATAATGGTTGAAATTGAAGAGAAAGTTAAACGATATATATGAGGTCCGTTTCTAAGATATATATATATACATATATATATGGATGTGCCCATATTATATAGATCACAGTTTTTATCTGATCTCTGTGAAACTTGGCACACGTATAAATACCACCCTTCTCCCCCATAACTCACCTTATGCAAAATTTACATGTGAAATGGTTCTATTTTTTTGAAAATATCTCTAAAACTGTGGGAAAATCAACCAAAGTGGATTATGATATTCTGAAAGCCCAAAAAGTCCCCTGTTTATTGGAGTAAGAGTGGTTCCAGTTGAACAATTAGTGACCAGGAAATTCGAACTTCAAATTTAAAAATTGTTTTAAAGTTAGTATGGTGATACACAAACCCGCAGTTTTTACCCGATCTTGACGAACTTTTCACACGTATACTTTAAATCAAAGAGCAAAATATTGTCTGCATTGTTCACATAAACTCAGCTCATCTCTCCCTTTACCCTACTTAATTTTTTGAAATTTTCTTTATACAAACCCATAGTTTTTATCAGATTTCGATGGAACTTTACACACGTATACCTTAAACCAGAAAAGTATTGTTTACATTTGTTTTACAAAAAATCATATCCCTCTCCATCTTTACCCCCTTCAAAAAAAAAAAATTACAAGAGAAACTAATCTGTATTCTGCAAATATCTTGAAAATGTCCCAGAAATCTGCCAAAGAGGATAGTTATATTCCGAAAGCACATAACATTTCCTTTCGGACAGGAACGGTTCCGATCGGATAATTCCTGACCGAGAAATTTGAACTTGAAATTTAAAAGTTGTTTTAAAAATGGCATGGTGACAGATAAATTAACAGATTTTATTCGATCTTGAACGAACTTAGGGCACGTATGCTTTAAAATAAGTAGAAAAATAATGTTTACACTTGGTTTACAAAACTACACGCACTCTCCCACTGCACCCCTCTTAAAAAAATTTACAGGAACACCTTTTTCGCATACATCTCGAACACGATAAGGAAATGGGCAAATAGAATGATAGTGGTGAATGTTTACGACAGTACGACCAAACAAGATAAAAATAACTTTCATATACATCCATCGACCAACGCCGGATATCATGCTAGCTTAACATAATGCTGACTACTCGTTTCGTTTTTACATAAGGAAAATACGACGTATAAGTTGCATACCGGAACTGAAAGTCGAAATTTGGAGCTAAAATTTGTCATCCGGCGTTTAATATGCATGCCGTACTTTTCTGTGCCGAAACTTCCTATCGTGGAAGCTGATATTTCCAAAGTACACACTGTAATTGTGTAATTAAAACGATGTTTGTGGAATAAATATACTGTTTAATTAATTTCATAATTAGAAGATTTAATTAAAATATAAATTTATTAATGAGGTACATGAAGAGATGTACGTACGAGTACACTTGTTTGCCAGCTCTGTTGATGACCGCTTTGATATTCATGTCTGTTTATTTTTATAATTGAAAATGAGTTGCAGTCAGTAAAAAGAAGCTTCACTCATAAGACCATTGGGTAGGTTTTTTGAAGTGACAGAAGGAACTCTATCACTTTTTTCAGTAAGTGAATTTATTTTAAATTTAAAGGTCTTTGAAAAATAGATCAAAGTTTCGGCTACTTGCGAAAATGACCCCTTGACCACATAACTACCTCTAAATGTAGTAAAAATGCACGTGTCTTGCTCGCAATGATAATTCTAATCTAATCGTAAATTCGAGGTATGACCTGATTTTAAATGCTAAAATAACTTTACTTCCCGTTCATTAATAATTCAATAAAAAACAATTTTTGGTGATACTTTGAGTGAATTGATGTGCTGTAAATGTGAAGAATCCACTTTTCCTCGAAAACATAAGATTAATTATGAATATTTAGAAACCGCATTTCAAGTTCGTAATCTTGATCTCATACAAAAATGTTTTGCGAACTTTATTTTACCGTCCAGAAACGCCGATTTCTTTCCCGAAGTCGTCAAGCACAAAGAGACCATAGCACCTAGACAGACAATATATTTCATTTCCCAAGAGAAGTTTTGCTTAGAAAGTAGCTCTCCGTAAGCACTTTTTTCAGGTAAACGTGATTGTCACTGATTTAATTTAATAGATTACTCAACTTTTAAAAACGATTTTCATTAAACTGCTCACATAGTTTTAGAAATAATGCTTCTGGATGAAGGTTGCACTTGCTTCATAACATATTCTACCATAGATTAACAAGGTAAATTTAACAAGGTTATTATTTTAAGGACACATTCGACAACCTCTAAAACGGTTAATATACACTGAACAGTCAAAACATTATGACCACCTGCTTGTTAGTGTGTTGGTCCATGTTTCAAGCGCAATACAGCAGCGATTCGGCGTAGCATGGATTCGGAAAGTCCTTGTTACGTTCCCGGTGGTTTGTGGGGACGGCACCTGGGAAGGATCATCTTGGAAACGGCGAGGTTATTCGGCTGTTCGCGTGCTACTCTAGTGAGCATCTATACAGACTGGTTGAAGGACGGTGAAACCACGACTGGGTGACAAGGTGCTGGACGTTCACGCCACATCACCGAACGTGGAGGTCGGAGGCTTGTCCGCTCTGTAAGCGCGATAGGCGGCAATCTGTGACAGGTCTTACAGCAGATTACAATGCTGGTGCAGGCACAAGTGTTTCGGAGCACACTCTGCTGTGAGCCGACCAACCTTGCCGTTGCCGAGATGCTCATTCCCAGAAGCCGCGCCACCACCGGCCCGTAATTTAAGGTAATTGCGTGACCTATACGCAGACATCTGGTGCCAGACAACTCCGGGAACATAACAAGAACTTTTCGAATCCATGCTACGCCGAATCGCTTCTGTATTGCGCTCCAGAGATGGACCAACACACTAATAAGCAGGTAATTATTATGTTGTAGCTAATTAGTGTAGTTTCAAGAACTCTTTGTATGCGGAGTTCAGAAGCTGATCATTGCTGTTGAGTAATCTATATGCATGTGAAACGAATCAAGTATTCAATTTGGATGAAAGAACACTATATTCATAACGTTACCTTCCCTTCACTCTGAAATGCAGTCTGTAGTGTTTGGTGAATTGGTGTTGACATGTTGAAGCTGTTTTCACAAAACCAATAATTACTGAACGCCCAAATATCTGAGTTTTTCTCCATTTTGGAGTTTGAAATCCAACGCGTTTGAGGCATGCTTAGAGCTTCATTTATAATTACAAAATGCGATTTTCCTTTATAGTAAAAAGATATGTTTGTTCGCTTTGGACCAAACATTTGTGTTTTTTTTTTCAATTATTTTGATTTGATTAGAAATAAGAAAGAGCTTCTTTTTAATCTATATCCTTTTAACCATATGTAAAGGTAATGCTTTTAGTCAGCTGATATTTACGTGTTAGAATTTTACAACAATTAATACTTTGCTGGAGTTCATCTCCTTTGATCAAATTTGAAATCCACCAAAAATTTTAAGGAGTCGGAATCATAATTTACCTATTGTTATTATTTTATTCGCCTGGATTTTTTTATTTACCTGAGGTGGATTGCTAATGAGCGACTTGCATTTTACCAATATCCTACCACTTATCTCCTCAATAGCTAGAAAACTTTCAGAGTAGACCTGATGGTTAAATCACGAGAAAAACGTATTTTAAGTTTACAAATAACTGTCATGCATCAAATCCCCTGTAGCGGATTATTCCTGTTCGTGAAAAATTAGTGAATATTTCTCACTTAATAATATAAGTGCATTTAACCAATAACGTACCTGAACTCACGTATAACATGGTTATAAGTTATTAGTTTGATCGATCATCTATAGACCCGTCCATGCTTTAGGGTTACACACAATTACGAAGACCAATTATTGTCTTGGGATGATTGATACTCAATTCAAAATGTATTTGCAATCAATTTGTGACAAAAAGGTACCTAGTCCCTTCCAGGTCAGAATATTACTTCTGGAAATATGGTCGATCAAGTCTGTAACAGACATGGGAAAACGATCTTTGAGGAAAACTGAAAAAAATAGATTTAATTTTAATTAGTAAAAAAGGTAACCCTTGTAATTCTGTGGTATTATAAATCGTCTATCGAAATAATTTAATTTATTATTAAAAATACAAACTTGAAATCTAGATAAGTATTTTTTATCACAAGTTTTACATTTTGTGTAAGCAACGTGTTTTTCTTGATAATACTGCCAGATTGAATTTTTTGTCGTCATCTTTCAACAGAAAACGACCATGTGATGATTACTAAAATGCCGGCAATACAATCTTTGTCAAATGAACTTTGTGGCTCAACTAATTCCAGCCACAAGCACAAGGTCCGCCACCGCCCAACATATTTTCTTTAAATGCAAATCGAGATTCGTCGAATTGCTTGTTACTCTTTACTGCAGTACCGAAATAAAAAGAAATATCCACGTTGTTGTTAGCTATGGGATGAAAGGTCAAATTCTGTATAAATGATAGATAATATAAATATTGTAATGTAAAGAAAACTCCAGTCATACTTCCTCTTTAAAACTTGCGGAGACGGAAACGGATGTATGATTTCAATTTTTTTTAATGGCTTTCGGCGACTAAGCCATTCAGCCAGCTCAATGTGTTTACGATATCTCTTCATGTGAATTAGTTCTCCAGTACGTTTTATGATTCCTAAGTATAGACACCACAGGACGGACAGGACATTCACACAGACACACAACCCTTAACATCCATGAACGCGGCCGGATTCGAACCGGCGACCTTCGGCACGCGGAGCTAGCACGCTAGCCCCTACGCTACCGAGGCCGGCTATGATTTCAAGCGGAAGTTCCCATTTGCGGATGGAAGGTGGATCTCCTGGACACTGAGATGAATTATTAAGAGCAGGGCTTCAGTGTTATCAGGTACACAGTGCCAGTCAAGCATCTGCGACGTTTTAGCGGTGCAGCATGGAGACAAACGAACAGTGCTACATGACGAAGACAAAGCTATCCTAGATTTACGTCCGGTTAATAACTAAACATTCTACCTGCCATGGGATTGCAATGGATTTATTGTCCATCATAAACAGCTAAGGTTTGCTTTCAATTTGGGAAAGTTTCAGAAACAACCTGACAGATGTTATTAGCTCTCCATTCTCGCTGATGACAAACAGCTGGCTGCAATCCGATTGTAGTTGTTGAGAGGAGAAGGAGGGAGACTCTCATCTGGTAACCTTCACCGAGCCACTATGTCTCGACAGTATGAGACTGGGGTGAACAACGCTGCCCGGGAGGAATTCAACACGTCTCGACAGGCGAGACTTTCGGTTCCGCGGATGACCCCCATGGCGCCCTTCTGGTTTATGAGGGTCGTCTGACCTCGCTATCTGCTGACAATGGTAAAACTTCCTTCGCGATAAAAACTTACGTTATCAGTTCTACCTTGTAAACGAACATTGCGAAATCTCAAATTTCTCTAACTATTTGAAAATCAGAGACATTAAGCAAGGCGTAATTGTTCTTAATATGAGGGCAAATCATAAAGTCCTTACCCTTGTTTTAAAACAAACAAAAAAACAGAAATAGCTTCATACTCGTAATTACAAATGTAAGTACTATTCTACAGCCCTTATCCTCATTTCCCACATAGCTCCCACACTGATTCAGACATTTGTCCCTTCGCAAGACTAAATTTGAAATGCCCCTGTGGTAGAATTCGTGCGGCTGATTGTGGAATCACGGGCGAACTGCTGTTTTGGCTTCATCGTTGCACGTGAATCTCAAAGCGAGACACTTTTCCGCATACGTGGGCTGCGATTTAGATCAACGTGCGTCCCTGCTCCATAGAAAACGAATCACACCTCGTTGCTCGTAGACCGTGGACATGTTAAGCACATCTTCAACAACAGACAGCCAGCGCCATGCCGCGGAGCTACCGTGCCGTTCCAAGAAAGGTCCAGCCTTGGGAATGGATATGTTTACTACAGCCACAGTTTGGCTAAAAAAAATGTTTATTAGTGATATTACTGATTTGCATTAGAGCTATTTCCATTCATTATTTCCATGAATTTCATGTGTTTGTCAATGTACTCAGTGTGCTTAATCTTTCCCCTGCTATTTCAATTGCTAACACTGAATCCCTGATCATTACTAGCTATAAGAAATAGTAGGACTGTAATATCTTTGATCAAATATCTCCGGTAGACCGAACCAGGGAGTGATTGATCAAAGACGAACATAAGGTTTTGTGGCATTCAACCACTCAGGATACTACAAATTATAGCGTTCATGTTCTTTTGACTGTAATGTTACATGACTCCCCGCGTAAAGAAATCGACGGCATTATCCCAAGATACCAGCTTCTTTGGGTAGTGAGCTAAGTTCCTTTTAATTTTACTATAATTACTCCGAAACTCTGCAATCAATTACATTATCAATTATATTCTTAATAACATAAAAAAGAGGAAATTTTGCAGTTTGAGTCGTATGTATTGATTATTTTAAACGTACACTGATTACTTCGAAGGTACGATATTGATTTGCGGCAACCATTATTAGATGAAAGAGAGTGACCTTGAATTGTTCTCATTTTAATTTGATTTCATTGCTCTAATTATTTGTATTTTATAAATTAAACAAAGCAGAACAATAAGTAATTTTTATTTATATGCAACGATATGTGAGATATTTTTTAGCTGAAAGAGGACACAGCTAGACTGGTACCACAGAAATTTCATTTCAGCTTGTCTGGATCTTGTTTGTAAATTTGAAAAAAAAGTCTAAGGATTGTTCCGAAAATACGATCTCTTGATAAGTGTGTTTTGTAAAAATTTTCAGGTAAAATTCAAGGAATAAAATTATTGAATCATAAACAAGCAAAACCAAAATAGGAATAATAATTAAAATGTTAACAATATCACCTTCTAAAATATCATGTATGAAGCTGTTTAGAAAATCGCTACAAATCAAAATAGGACACAACACTCCTATCAAAATAAACTAGATTATGAAATTACTATTTATGTTCAATGTTGTATTATGAGTATCGTGTTATCATTACTGGTACTTCTTATTTTTCACTATGCTTTCTTAATGCAAAGCCATATTTGTATTTAAACGCAATAAAAAGATTATTGTTCATAGTATTGGATCGTCGTTGTTAACTAATGACAGTTTGGTTTCTCACAGAGCCGCGATGAGTAGATCGTAAATTGGTTTTACTAAAGAGTTCGTAGGAGTACATTAATATCCAAAAAGCTCGTTTCCCCCCAGAAACAGGTGATGAGTTTGGAGGAGTTGGCAACCACGTAAAACTCTGCGGACCGCAGTCATCGGTTGCCGATACTGCGGGGCGATCGGCAACTTGTTCTCCCCGGGGCTGTAGCCGCATTAAATATTAGCCGAACACGATCGGAGCAGGCTGAGTGGTCCCGGCTGCGCCGAGAGTGCGGCAACCCGCCAGGCTCTCCCTCATCACTTGTTCACCAGCTACAAGTTCCCAGGTGAAAACGAAACTAGAACCGGAACCGGCGAAGGTCTTACAAGAATCACTGCGTGACTGCGTGTACATATAATTGCATAGATCACAGGTGTCAAACTCAATTTTGCAGAGGGCTGCATATTAAATTTAGAATGTGTAGGCGGGCCAGATTCAAATTAAAAAAAATGTACTTCCGTAGAGGAATCGAGTGAAGTATAAAAGCTCTAAAAAAACATGATTCTTCTTTCTGTGTCACATTGCGATCGCGGGCCGTATTGATAGAGCCCGGGGGCCGGATGCGGCCCGCGGGCCGCATCTTTGACATCACTGGCATAGATGATATTTAACTAAGCAGTTTGGATGAACATGTAAAAGGTGCCATGACGTTAGAACAACATCATATTATAGCGCTGTAAAATTTATTATTATTACAAATTTCAATAGTTTTTCTTAATGTTCTGCGTGCAAACTAAAAAAAAAAATGTAGCTTAAAAAAAAAACTCATGCCTTTAACGATAATCAATATTTGTTTTTAATTTGACCCCACGTTTCTTTTCATCTCGTTACTTAAATCATCATCTAAAAAGGTTATCATCATCTAAAAAGGTTATCCTATAATAACGTAATGAACTATTAAGATATACGACCAAAATATGCCTTTCGGATTGCACAGGAATGTGACAGTGTTCTAGAAAACACAACTGAAATTTGGGAATAAATCCACCTGTTTATTTAATAAAAGTTGATTTAAAAAATAAAAATAAAATGTTGTAAAATGGGAGTGACCAGTTTGTGTGTTGCTACAGTTTTCTTGATATTTTAACAATCCCACTACAATTATGATTCATAAGGGATGATACAATATCGTGTAATGGTGTAATGGTGTAATGACAAATACGGTCTAGTGGATCACTTGAAACTCTGGCGTCTACGTTTCCATTATGTCTAGAGTAACAGTGGTTTGCTCTTGATAAATATTTCTATTGTATTTTCTCCATTTTCGTGAAATCTACTTCAGAGATATAATGCAATATGGCCCACATAAATAAAGGAAACATTTCGTATTTGAGGCCTCCTACATTATGAAGATAAAAATAAAGACCTCGCGAAAATCTAAAGCTATCAATTACTTCGTAACCGATTCTAAGTATAGTAACGTTAAGTATGCATTTAAGACTTAAGAAAAAGATAATCATGAAGAATCAGTAGTTTCCTGACATTTGACATGAGAGACATAATGTGAAGTAAATGCTACAAATGAACTAGTGCGAGAGATAATTCAACGCAAATTTTAATAATGATGCTTTGTTATTTATTATGTTAGCAATCGGCTGGGAAAAGAAGCCTCAACTGCATCTTACTATTCCGTAAATTTGTTTCGACACATCAAAACCTTCCTTCGATGAAAAGTGATATAATTGTACTGGCAGCCGCAGTCATAACTGAGAATTTGGTTTCAGTCTTACGTGTATAAAGCAATTTATGGAACCTTAGCAGTTATTTATCATTTGTAAATTACGCTTCGAGTTGCTTTACTAATGGAACGAAGCGAAGCATCTCATAATATTACTTGTTAATAACTGAGGTATTAAAACAGTTAATCTGTGTCTCGTTGCTAGGCAACAAATGGTCCGCACCTTAAGTAGCTAAAAAAAGGCTGTTCAACCGTTGGGCCGCGGTGGCTGAGGTGTCTCGTACAACGCAGAGTGCCCATGGAAATGGAGGAGGCGGGCACAAGTAGGGCTTCGATACAGTTAGGTGGGGAAACCTTAGCTACCGCAGGCCTTTTTGCTACCTTTTTCAGTTTCCCTCAAAGTCGTTTTAGCATCTTATGGGGCAATAAGTACATTATAATAGCGTGCAAGCTAGTGTTCTCGTGGTCGCGTGTTCGATCCCATTCCTAGTAAAACATTTTAACTTAAACGAGTACACGTGTATGTACGATGGAAGCACAAAGTTATAATTTTTTCTTACATACAAAAGAAAAAATGATTTATAAAATGTTTAAATAGGTTTGTAAAAATAACCTAGCATTATACATAAAAATATTTATAAACTCTAATTTGTGGAGATAATTATCGTTTGTACGGTTCGCACAGGGAATATGTGTGAACGTACAGTTTCTTGCTTAAAATGGAAGGTTTTATATAATAATAACATAGCTGTTACTCAGAAAACTAGGTTTCTTGTTTCAAGAACATTTCTTGATCTCGGTCTGGGCTGGCGAATGTCGAATTTCTAAATCAGCGTAAGATCTGTCTCATGCAAATGAATTATATTTCTTACTAAAAAGGTCTGTAGAGATTGATCGTGTATGTGTATCAGTTAACCTGTCTCTTTCATCCCGGTTTACAGTAGATTAACTGTTACTGCAAGGAAATTTCTTCATTTGAAATGGTTGTCTTTTAACGTGAGGAAATGAAAGAAATCAATCAACGAATGAATACCTGTAAAAATTTTTAGCTAGTGTGTTAAGATATTCTGAAGCGCAAACGAGTCATGTAATTGCACTAAAAGTCTTAAAATTCATACTCAGAATGCTAGGAAACATTGGTTGGGGAATTGGCTCCAGGCTGTTGTGGCTTCAAGGGTTCTATTACATGGAATGAGCTAGGAATATTGTTAACAAATGGAATAAATTGGTTCAGATAGCTTGTAGGGGGTTGATTTGTCTTAGAAAGTGGATGAAATGCCTGTTGGAACTCTCTTCCCTTTCGCCAAGTTTTTGTTGGCCAACGAAACAATCTGGAAGCAAATATCAAACTCTTTTGATAGTGGTAACCACATCGTAATAATAACCTACATACGATGTTTGACACTGAGCAATCGTGCCATACTTTAGTGTAGAGGAGAGGATTCAAAGGCGGGGTAGGTTCTAAAACGGCCACTTGTTTTAAGTGGGGAAAGGGCGTTTTGCGCAGGCACGTGAATGACACAAAAAGAACATCAATTGGTGGGGAACAGTATTGAGCAAATGAACTTGGTTTGTGACAAACGTGCATTGGCACTAATTATTTTGTCAGAAGTCTAGCTTTTGTAAAAATCAAAACTTTCAAGGTATGTAAGTATTAATTTATTTATTTATTTCTAATGCAGTAAAGTAAATGAATTCCACCTTATCTGAAAATAGATGACCCGACCTTAATGCAGGACACCTTTCTGTTCGATTTGTTTGTTTTTTAATGGCTGCCGAAACCATCATTGCCTAAAACCAGCAATGCCTAAAAATGGACTCCCAATGGTGGTCCAATAACGGGATAGCTCTTGACATATAAACTAGGTTTTCAGCACCCTGGATCAACGACCAACTGCTCAGTCTTCAACTTATAAAAATGTTAATTCATAGATTTACCTTCGATCCCAACCATTACAAGGAAAAAGTAATCGTGGTGGCAAGTGTATTAAGTCTTGCGTTATTACTGGATCTCCTTACAGCGAATGATTGATGAAATGTGTGGAATGTACAGTCTTGAAGAACTGTCAGATAATTGTGGAAGTGAAATCAGGAGCCTAAGCAAAGAAAAAGAATATAAAATTGCCAAGCCAAATCAAAAAGCCCATCCAATAGTCTGACTTGAAAGAAGAACTTAAGGTCCCAGCTACTAATTACGCAGATGAGTTGGGAATTTCTCTGGTGGATAAACGTGATTTCAACAATGCCTTATGCATTTTCTGTGATGGGCTCTTTTCAGATGATGTTAGACGTGAAGTGTGGAATCAGTTCTACAAGTGTGAAAGTTGGAATGGAAAATGGGGTATGCATCTGTAACTTCTCCAAGTTAAAAAAAAAAAGAATGTAAAATTTCAAGTTATTAAAGTTTTTGAACAAAATTTTGTTATTTTTATGTTATTACGAGATGAATTTCACATTTTTTGCAAAACCCCGTATTTGGACTACCTCTTAAAAATTAAGATATTTAAATATTAATTGATCCTTTGATACTAAAAAATTAAAATTGGTTATTAATGTTTTAAACCCTCATATCACCTTCATGATTGTTTATAGAAGCGAATGTCCTCAAAATTATCCATATTGCGTCACCAGGTAAATCAGTAGTACCAAAATAAAAGGCGTAGCCCGTGTTTGCACCTTCTCCTCTACACATAAAACTATAGCCGGTTTTGTATGGCTGTTTCTTTTTTCCGGCACTACAAAAAACTAAAAAATTGATTTGAATGCAATTGAAATCTTGTACTCTAGCTTAAAATCTGCGGTATGTGTTATGACTCTTTGTCCTCCGGTGTCTGAACAATGAATGGAAATTTATTCGAAAGCTCAACACTTTTTAACGTAATATTTCAATTACTAGCTGGTACCCACGACTTCGTTCGTGATTGTAAAGAATTCATATTGACAGCTATAGACATCTAACCACCCTAGTGCACGATGGGAGACTCGATACTATTACCACACAGAAGTACCAGTCTTCTGCGTAATGTAGTTCTGGCAGCAAGGTAAAATTTACGGATACACACAAGTCTTTGGATGAAACACGAAAATATTCATGATCGACCAATTTCAAACACCATACCTCACACACTCCCACAGTTACCGAATTTCGGCCAACGTTGTGATCGATGGGAGACTCTGTGTTACTACCACACACAAACGCCAGTGATCTGCGATTGATAGTTTTCACTTAAAAGTGATACACCGTGACACATGCGTCTTTGGCAGAAATATGAAATTGCCGCAGGTCGACCATATCTACCACACCCCCATAGCTACAGACATCTAACAACCATAGTGCACGACAGCAGACACGATCCTACTACCACACATAAACACCAATGCCCTATGCTATGTAGTCGTGGTAGAAAAGTGAAATCTGCGGAGACACATGCCTTTCGTCGAAATACGAAAATATCCTTGGTCGGCCACTTACAACCACCATATCTACCACAGTACCAAAGTTTCTGAAATTCGGCCGCTGTTGTGATCGAAAGGTGACTCTGTGCTACTACTACACACAAACGCCAGTTATCTGTGATCTGTAGTTTTCACTGAAAAGTGATACACCATGACACTTTTGTCTTTGGCAGAAGTATGAAATTGCTACAGGTCGACCACTTTCAACCCCCATTTCTCCCACACCCCATAGCTACCGACATCTAACAACCATAGTGCACTACATGAGATACGATTCTACTACCAAACACAAACACCAATGCTCTATGCTATGTAGTTGTGGCAGAAAAGTGACAAATGCGGCGACAGTCGAAATACGAAAATATACTTGGTCGGCCACTAACAACCACCATATCTACCACAGTACCACAGTTTCTGAAATTCGGCCGCTGTTGTGATCGAAAGGTGACTCTGTGCTACTACTACACACAAACGCCAGTTATCTGTGATCTATAGTTTTCGCTGAAAAGTGATACACCATGACACTTTTGTCTTTGGCAGAAGTATGAAACTGCCACAGGTCGACCACTTTCAACCCCCATTTCTCCCACACCCCCATAGTTACCGACATCTAACAACCATAGTGCACTACATGAGATACGATTCTACTACCAAACACAAACACCAATGCTCTATGCTATGTAGTTGTGGCAGAAAAGTGACAAATGCGGAGACAGTCGAAATACGAAAAATCCTTGGCCGGGCAATTACAACCACCATATCTATCACAGTACCACAGTTTCTGAAATTCGGCCGCTGTTGTGATCGAAAGGTGACTCTGTGCTACTACTACACACAAACACCAGTTATCTGTGATCTATAGTTTTCGCTGAAAAGTGATACACCATGACACTTTTGTCTTTGGCAGAAGTATGAAATTGCCACAGGTCGACCACTTTCAACCCCCATATCTCCCACATCCCCATTGCTACCGACATCTAACAACTATAGTGCACGACAGGAAAGACGATTCTACTACCACACACAAACACCAAAAGTCTATGTTATGTAGTTGTGGCAGGAAAGAGAAATATACGGAGATACGAATTTTTGGTCTAAATATGAATACGCCCTGCACTGACAAACTTTAATCATTATATCTCCCACATCCCCACAGCTATCGGCATTCGGCCAACGTTGTGCACGACAGGAAACTCCATGCTACTTCCACCCATAAACATCAGTGATCTGTGCTAGGTAGTGGTTGCTGAAAAGTGAAATATAGGAAAAAACACGTCTATTTTTATATATATATAAGATTTCTGTAATTTCCCAAGGAGAGTTTGTTAGTTTGAACATCGATGCAGTATGGTAGTATCTTTTACTTCAGTCAAGTTGGTTATACCGGTTATTGACAGAAATATTGTTTAGTGACTTTCAATGTCGACAAATTACGATGATTTTTAAGATTAATGCAGCGGAAGCTCACTTTAAGATAGTAGGTTGAAGTATGTTTTTCCCAAGTATATTGCAATGAACTGTTTAACACAGACCCGATTTAGTTTTCATATGTTGGACGGATTCCATGGTAGGCCGTTATGTACGGAAACCACTGAGTCACGGCCTAAAGGACTAAATGGACGGCCCTACATCGTTCATCAACCACACCCATCCCTCCTAGCACACCGCCCTGCAACTGAGGATATATCCTGCTATTCGTTGGACCGTGTTACAAAATTAATGAGCGAGAAGCCGCGCTTGTCCTCCATTGGTAGACAAGATTATAAAAAGCAAAGAAACTGAGAAAATTCGACTCAGTCCTTGGGCATTTAGGGTTCCGTACTCTAATGACCTAAGGGTACTTTTACACTGGAGCCGACTTCGGACGGTTTTTCACTCTGCCGAATGTGGCCGGTATCGGTCAAACAAACAAAAGTAGGTAATAATAAGGATTCCAGAGGAAGTGTTTATACTATGACCCACCCACTCTGCCCAACTCCGCCAAACTCTACCGATTTCTGCCACATTGAAATGAAAGCGTATGCGATATACACGTTTCATCGACCCAACAGTAGAAATGTATTTTTACCAATGAAAACTTATTATGACTTCTTTTAATATTTCAATAAATTACACAAATTATTTCATTTTGCTTTTAATATCACACCTTCTCATAAATTTTCGATTTCAGCTGACAACAGAGCTGACAATGTAAGTTATTTAATACAAAAGATAAAAAATTTAAAATGTGTAATTATATAATTAACAATAAACACAGAAATCAAATGAACAGTAGCTCTACGAAAACCTTTGGTGAAATACATATGTTGGTTTCAGAACAGAGAATTTTGTATGGAACAAGTTATGTTAACCTAGACCCGGATGGAAACGGAAACCTTTTGCTACAGCGCAAGGCACGAGGTATTACATTGAATTTTATTTTATAACAATTCTATTTAATTAATTAACTGTCAGAATGCTGAGGAAAAGTATGTATTTCGTCTTAATTGGCATATCAATTATCAGTGTTTTTTTTTTTTCTTTTGTTTTTTTTACTCAAATCATTACATGGTTTGAATGAAAGAAGTTCCAAGTTGATTGCCATATATGTGGCCTAAACCACAATTAAATATTACGTGGTATATCGTATGTTGTTAAGATTTATTTTTAGCATCCTTCGTTTTCACTGGGGTTATTATTTCAGCCGTTAAAATATCGATATTCATCACAAGTAATAAGAAAGAAAGTTGTCAGAATCTGTGAAGATTTAGGATCAAATTTATATTGCGATGCATGACGACACTGACATGCGATGCAGGGAATGTATTAATTCGCGTGTGATTGAAGCTTTGATTTGCTAGCGGCAATTTTAGATTACTACTATTAGAATTACTCCGCAATTCACTAAAAGTGTTTGGCGGAGGGTGCATTGCACCTATCAGGAAAGGTAATGGTTTGGAAGGGATATACGGGATATGGCAGGTGGCGCCCATGGGATATTGTGAGGAACCATCCCAGATTGTGGCTAGGCTGAAATGCAACCTGGACCAAGTTGACAACTGAAGCTTTTTGATACAGCACAAGGGACGATAAATTACAAAGAGCTTTATTTTATAACAATTCTATTTAGTTAAGCAACTGGAGATAAATAAATTCCCATAACACTCCGTTAAACCCGTCATTTTTGACGGGCTTTGGGGTTAGTATATATTTAATAAATTAGTAGACGTAGACAGAAATAAAGATTTTTTATCCCTATTATAAAAAAACATTACAGGTTTTGCTTCGTGTTTGAATAGTGCTAATTTATGAAAGGAGGGAATTGAATAGAAATATTCATTCATGAACATGTAGTCGTCGTATATGAATAGTTAGGATATGTAATGCCTTCAGTATATAATAAATATGATAGAAGGTAGTTACATCACACTGTGCTTGCCGTGATCTAAATATCAATACCCCACACGCTGGGGTATGAAAATTTGTTTTGGACCACACCCTCCTAGAATATAATTTTACAAATTTTAACTGCGATATTCGATTTTCAGTCGATATTATTGGAAAATTTGAAGCTGAAACTTATCTAGAGGCTTGTGACAGATGCAAAGCGACAACAGTAGGGCTATGTTTTCCATTGTGTACGGAACCCTCTAAATCGCTTTGTACTCTTCACATAGAATGGTATTGTTTTCGGAGGGGGGGGAGGGGGGAATCGAAGATCAGGTGTTTGCAAACCGATTCCAATACTAATTTTGTGTGTTACATGTAAGAGGAAGGTAGCAAACTTTCCATAATCCGAAGTAAATTATTATCATTTAACTACGAAAGGATTACCATGATCAGTGAAAAGCAGTAGAAATACAGAGCCTGGAGAATATTATGGTACACAATTCTGGAAATGTGGCTTAGAAGCAGAACATGCAGCGAATTGACCCAGTAAGGTTACTTTTTTACTTGAATATCCTGTTATTGATATAAGAAAGAGTTTTTCGACCATTTTGGAGTGCTTTTCTCATTCGTTAACATTTTCTCCCCGTTATTCCTAATAGGATTTATCCAGTAATTCTCTTGAGGCGTGTTCCGCTTTCAATGAAGCAATTGCCTCACTGCAAGACGAAAGGGTTCAATCATGATAAATCGATATTAGTTATTCTTGCTAGTTTTTTTGTATTTATTTCTTTAATAAATCATTCATATTTTACGTGTCTTGACGGCGGAACAAATGGAATCCAATGACTCATTTCTTCCAAATCATTATCATCATTCTGGACAGTTTCCAGCCTCTGCCTGGAACACAGTCCTGTTCTGTGACTCCCTCCTTCCACCATTCCTCCTTTTCCACTAGAGCCCATCTTCCTCTACCGTACATCTTGCTCATTCTATCCATTTTAATGTATAGAATGTATACCTTGTACTCTCATTTATATTCTCTTAAGCCATCCACGCCGCGGTTTATCGGTGATGCTTATTCACATCCAATGTCAAATTTTATATATTTTTGGCATTCTTTTATCACTCATCCATACAACACGAGTCTTGATATTTCATCTCTGTTCTGTCCAGGTACCTCTTTAACAGCTTTGCTCGTGTACTCATTCCACAACCTGAACTGTCCCATTGCACCAAACCTACCCCTCCCTAATATCAATTAATAAGTAAAATAATCAATCATTTATCATTTAAAGAAGACGTTTATCATCAATTTGTTGTTTTGATATAGAAATCCAAGTAGGTATGCCAGCAGGCGACGCAAAATAGTGTGACTGCCAAATATTGTTATATGTTGTAATGGTAAATAATTTTACGAAATTTTTTAAAAACTTTCATTTGTTTGTAGAGTGTGATAATCACCAATCTTGTGAGAAGTTTTGTATTTTATACTGTATTGGACTCCTCTAGCAAGCAGCCACATCTACAATATAGACTATCGAGAATGTAGTACTTGTAAAACACTAATAAGTAATGCCTGCACACAATACAACGTACACAGAATAAACCGCAAAGAAATTCGTTCGTTTCAAAGTAGCACCTAAATTCATTTTAGGAGGCCAAAGAATAAAACCGCTTATTGGGGCGTGTCTTCACAGTGCAATTCATCCTTTCAACATGCCAAGATACTAAATACATTTTCTTCGAGTAAATACATTTTAGAATAATTCACAATAAAGCCCTTACATACGAATTTAACTTAATTTGTTTCCATATAGAGATGAAAATACTGTACCATGACCGGGATTTACTAGGATAACACTGCGTTGCCATATCCTTAATGGTATAGACTTTAAGAAAGCTTCAGTAATCGAATAATTGCATTAAAAAATCATTTTTCTCAGGTAACCATACAAGAAATTGCATGAACATTGATCCATTATGATCAGAGGACAATGTTGCTAATTAATAGTTCATTATACGTACTGGGTTCTTGCCCTGGGGTAAGTTCACGTGTGTTAAGAGAAACGAGTAACTGTACTCGGAAGATATCCAGTTTATAGAGATGCTCCACTGATTTTTCTTCTATGCTGCGCCCCGACAGGTTTCCCATATTCCATAGTCCTTGGACTTCTGTCAGACGTATTACACGAACACACACGCAAAGATTTTTAGTAACGTATCTCGTATAAAATGGCTCTGCTGTATTCATTTTGGAAAATTCCAGCTTTTTTTTACTTATGTCTTTACGCCTTGTCGTCGTCGAGGTCATTAGGGGCGGGATGGGGCCGGGAAGGAATTCGACCATAGAATTTTTGAAGGAACCATTCCAGCATTCACCTGGAGCGATTTGGGGAAACCATGGATAACCCAAATCTCGATGCACGGGTGGGGATTCGAACAGGCGTCCTCTCGAATGCGAGGCCAGAACGTTAACCGCTCACCCACCACGCTCGATCTCAGTATTAAATGCCATGTTGTTGTATATTTGGGTTCAGAGATGTTACTTAATAGACGTGATAACTAATATGTCTAAAATATCCCACAGTAAGCAGTTTATGAAAAAATCCCACCCATCTCAGACATAACGGACAGAGTACCTCATTAGCCGTGGTCTACTAAAGTTGGAGGTTGATATCGGAGCCGAGTCGGACTTGTAGCACGCAGCAGCTGCGACGATAAGACAGTTACTTGATACTGCGCCTAATTGCCTTAATTAGTGTAACTCCGAAGTGAGCGGCGGCGCCTCCTGCGAGTGGACTAGCACTAAATCTAACTCCTCCCACAGCACTGTCCGGCGAACAAAGTGGCTCCAGGAAATAAGCCCGCAGCAGCAACCTCGTTACCAGCAGTTTGTAAACATCGTTAGCACAAGTTGAGCCGAGTGCACTTCATAACTGGATTAAAACTTGTGGTCGCTATCCGGCAAAGAAACGAGACTCTCTGGAGGGTCTTCTTCTTCTTCTGCCAGAGAGCCTCCGCCCGGAAAGCATTCCCCAGTAATTATCCTCCCGCTTGGGTAGCAACAAGAAACATGGCTTCGCTACATTCGTTATCAGATGACAGCTCAGCTACCAAATTATATAATGTGGTATTGCAATATTCTATACATTTTAATCAACATAAATTTCCCTTCAACCATTGATATGAACACTTAGTATTGGATTATATACGCATAAAATTATTTACGAGGGTGAGTCACATGAAAACTTTAAATATTTTTTTAAATATTATTTCTTGTGCAGAAGTGGTACAAAGCTGTATCACTTTTTAACATAATCTCCCCCACGCTCAATGCAAGTCCTCCAGCATAAATTCCTTTAGAAAAAAATTATTTTAGTAGTCCGCGCAACCACTCATGCACCGCGTGGCGTACCTCTTCATCAGAACAGAACTTCTTTCCTCCCATTGCTTCTTTGAGTGGTGCAAACATATGGAAATCACTTGGGGCAAGGTCTGGTGAATATGGTGGATGAGGAAGACAATCAAAATGCAGGTCTGTGATTGTTGCAACTGTTGTACGGGCAGCGTGGGGCCTTGCATTGTGATGTTGCAAAAGGACATCTGATGACAGCAATCCTCGACGCTTTGATTTGATTGCAGGCCGAAGATGATTTTTTAGGAGATCTGTATATGATTCACTGGTGACAGTGGTCCCTCTAGGCATGTAATACTCCAAAATGACGCCTTTTTCGTCCCATGCTGATGGTTCGAAACTTCTTTGGTTTTGGTGATGAGGAATGGCGCCATTCCTTGCTAGCTCTCTTCGTTTCCGGTTGGTGGAAGTGAACCCAGGTTTCTTCCCCAGTAACGATTCTTGCAAGGAAGCCATCACCTTCTCGTACAAAGCGCCGAAGAAGTTCTTCACAAGCATCAACACGTCGTTCTCTCATTTCAGGAGTCAGCTGCCGTGGCACCCATCTTGCAGACACTTTGTGAAACTGGAGCAGATCATGCACAATGTGTTGTGCTGAACCATGACTAATCTTTAAACATGCTGCAATGTCATTCCGTGTCACTCGGTGGTTTTCAATCACTATGGCTTCAACTGCTGCAATGTTCTGTTGAGTCACAACTCGTTGTGCCTGACCTGAACGAGAAGCATCTTCCACTGAAGTCACACCATTTGCGAACTTCCTACTCCATTCGTAGACTTGCTGCTGTGACAAACATGCATCACCGTACTGAACCTTCATTCTTCGAGGAATTTCAATAGATTTCACACCTTCACTACTCAAAAACCGAATAACAGAACGCTGTTCTTCCCTGGTGCAAGTCTCAAGTGGGGCAGCCATCTTTATATTGATGCTGCGACGGTATTTGTGCATCTGCATTATGCTGCTACCTACAGGCCATTCTACTCTCTGCTTGTAGCACGCTTACCAACTTACAGGATAACGGCGCAAAATTTCGATTTTTTTAATTACAAATTTAAGGTTTTCATTTGACTCACCCTCGTAAATAGGTACAACATTACAGATACACAACTTTTATTTGTTTCAGCGGCTGAAATTTCATAAATTGTTGCTTTAGTCGTATACTGAGTTGAGTTTTGTATAAGTTTAATTCAGGATTCCGGAAATCTATGTCGGATGACGGTTTACTTGTGACTAAATATTTTGGTTGGCAACGAAAACAAATAGGTTGGTCACGTTCCAGAGATATAGTCTGATGTCGGAAACGTGGATGTTTTTCTTCTTTGTTTTCATTTGCAGCGCAGCGTTTTGCGTTGTTATACAAAAGTCGTTTCCACGTTTCACTCAGTATGTAACCTTCGATTATATTTCTACCGCTTCCCGGACTGTCAACGACAAATATCCTTCCGATTTTGCCAGTACATTTGTTAACTTCCATAACACCTTGTGTTGTTCTTGCAAAATGTATTCTGTGACAGCCGATTCTGCATGTTAGCTTTCTTTAATTCTTATTTCGATCGGTAAGTTAATTAACAGGCTTTTACCTATTCACTCCTCTCGCGGAAGCCATGTCAAGGTAATCGCTGGATAATCCTTCCAGATAATGCTGATTGCAGCTTAATTAATTAGTTCTTTAATTAACCCTTTCCAGCCCACGGGGTCCAAATGTACCCACAAAGTTTATTTCATATTTTGAATATGACCGTGAATTCCCACTGGTTTTGTATGGCACCATTACATTCTTATGTGTTTTCTACAGCAACAGATGGCAGCACCAAAGATATAGCATAAGTAGAAAGCTTTCCTTGGATTTGTTTACAGATGGTAGTTTAATAAATGGTCTTCAGTTGTTTGACGTGGAAGATTTACTTTAATTTTGAGATAACTTACAAATATTGATATTTAAAAAAAATATTGAATTGTATGAAACAGCAATATCAAACAATACTTTTACAATAATAAAGTGAATTAGTTTGCTCTGTAGAAGCTTAGAAATTGTTAGGTCCATACGGCTCCACTGGGAGAAGGAGATAGCTGTTCGCGTGCATGGTATGTCATGAGGTTATATGTAAAAAAAAAAAATATTTACTTCCAGATATCTAAATTATCGGAGGCGGAGATCCTGGAGTACATTCTGAATCGCAAACTGTCTGATGATGAGATATTTTTGGAATTTTCAGAGGAGGCATTTGAAAACTTGGAAATCTTGGAAACAACACACAATATAATTGAAAACTATAGCTGTGCTGATGTATTATCTAACGATTTACCAACTGAACAGCAGAATGAGGCTACTCCAAATGTTTCTAATGACACTGCTGACTTGGATGATGTTCCACTAGCCAAAAGGTTTCAGAATAAAATGGCGACAGTTGGAGTAAGGTGGAAAAGTGGGGACCTTGATTGCTCTGACTTTGACACATAAGGCAATGAAAGTTTTTCAGAGCATTCTGAGCATTTTAAAAAACACTAAACAGTGAAATACTAATTCTTTCAAAATGGAACAATTTTTTGGGATAAGTAATAATACATATAATAAGTGGGAATCGTTTCTTACTGGCCCATTACAAATTATTATATTCATGCTTACTTTATCATTTTGTTGTTGTGCACTATAATATAACAGTAATACATAAATAACTTCAATTTACCTACATGTATTGTGTAGAATGGCACACAACATTCACTTGACAAAAATCAAGCAGCAGGAATCTAAAAGCTGTATTCCAATGTTTCTGAACCAAATTGTCTCATGTGTACTTCCTCACTTCCTATGTGGTGTTTTCCACATTTTAAGTGTTTTTTGTGTTACATTTTACTTACAGTTTATTCATCGATCAAAAATTTTATCCATCACATTTTCCCACTGGGCATTTAAGCATAAAACACTCAAAATAGTCGAAAATCGTCCTCAAAACACGGCGGCTTACACAAAATTTATAATTACAAACATTAACATTTCACACATTATACTGTTTCTGATCAAATTACACATAATTTACACAATCTCTTTCCATAAGAATAATATTCATTCATATGAAAAATATAAAAATTTATATTTAATCACTTCCATCTCTCTACACTTAACTCCTAAGATTAAAATTCATATTGGTTCGTTGTGAGGGCAGTTACCACCTATGTTGTAGGTATCCCGTGTCTTTGTAAATATCTGCATTGTTGTGTACATTACTTCAGTCACCTTTTGTAAATAAATATACATCAAACATTAGTCCTGATTGTCCCGTAACGTTTCTATCATATCTGAACAGCGCTCGCCACTTATTCACATCTTCAAAAGTCAGTATGTCCGTTCTTCTACCACTAGGCCTTACAGAAAAGAACATCATTAGCGGCTGTGGGGTAACTACATGTTCAAAGACGGGTGCTGTGACTGATCTAATCATTTGTTTGATATTATTTTTACGTTTAAAAAATTGTTTAATATCATTCCTTGTTAGAAATCGGCCTATCTTGTCGTTGACTCTTTTGATAATTATCATTACCAGCAATTCAATTATTTTCTGATGTGGTCTCTTAAAGTCATGATTTCAGATATAACTTGAACAGTGACACCTTTGATATAAGGTAACAATGCTGTGTTTTAATTAGAATCTCGTCTGTTTCGATGCCTGTTTTGGGAGAGGACGCGTGAAATGAAATGTCTGCTGTAACCGTTGTTTTGGATGCAATATTTATGGAATATGACTACCTTGTTTGTTTGGTTGAGTACCAGAATATTCAGCCACAAGTAAACCGAAATTCGGTCTAAAAGATGTCCGGAGGCTTCGGGCATAACATTGCTGTAATTAAAAATCGACAAACGCAGTTCAAAAGACAAGGTATGTATTACCTTCATTTCGCAACATACAATACAAATTAAAGTAAGACGAAAGTTATAAAAAGTATCAGAAATACAGTGTATTAAATTTAATATAGTGTCAGATGTAACAGGATATAAAAGTGAATTCTGTTTTTAAGGAAGTTAAGTTACAATTTGTGGTCAAAGGAGGAACGATGTGAACAGTTGAATAACACTACCAGAAAGAACTTTCCTCAAATAGAAAATTCTTTTATGGTCAAATATTGACTTAGAGTTCATAAAGAAGTTTATAAAAAGGAATTAAATGAAGCATGTATTTTACAAGAAAGAAGGAAAGTAGATGCGTATAAACTGTTGTGCCATAGAAGTATCTAGCAAACATATTGGATAGGTTAAGTACAAGGTTAACTTGTTCTGAAAATAATGGACAACGATAGAAGTTTTGGAAAGGGTCTTTTTTTTTTTCGCTGCCTCTGCGGCTGTGATTGAAGTCCCACTACCTTTGGTAGTATAACTTGGGGAAAAACCAGGGCTATGATCATCTAGGATGGTCTTAATGGTGAAAAACCCCTGCGGAGTTCACGTACTTTGCTGCTCTATGATGGCTGGTATAGAATACTGAGGGGAACTTTATACTTATGCCAACGTCTCGGCATTACCGTTCCAATCGACTCAGTTCTTTCGTCTCTGGCGTCGTTCAATTTCTTGTGGAATTTTTCTGTTACATTAAATAGTTCGTATTAATTAAGGGAATATTTGTTTCGTTATGTAGAGTTTCTATTGGTGTATATCTGGGTGCGTTTAGGATCATCCTTAGATATCTGTTCTGGAGTAGCTGGATTTGTTGTAGATTGGTTTGGCTTGCCAGCCCCTATCTCTGGCATCCATACAGTAAAAATGTGTGGATAACCGATTTGTATATTCTTATTTTTGTGTTAAACTGTAGGTTGCTACTTCGTAATACTGGTGAAAGGTTGGAAATAATTGCTAGTCCTTTTGTTTTCCTATCCATGATATGTTGTCTAAAAAGTAATTTGTTATCCAGTAATATACCCAG
>CM061919.1:126931343-126983336 GCA_031002005.1 Vandiemenella viatica
GAATTCTTCCATCAGCAAAGAAACATCTCCTAGATATAGTATTGTGAACGTCTACATCAATCTGACGACCATGTAGTTAATATAAACTAACTTTTTCTTGAGGATTTGCTGAAAAGGAAAAAGAGCACTAGGCAACGAAATCCTATTAAGTCATTATTGCTAGGACCATGTAGTAACTGTATGGCGATATAATTTTTAGTGCAGGCTAATCTGTTTTATGCCTTATTAGTTACGTTATCTTTTCAGGAAATCTAGAAACAGTACAATCCAGAAATATCAAATAAATGGGGGAAATATGTGGTGAACTGTGTTGTAATCTTGTTTCGGCCACCAAACCTTGATTATCCTAGAAAAACAATAGTGAATATCTATACCAATCCGACGACCATGTAATTAACATAAACATTTTCTTGCGGATATTTAAATGAAAAAGTGAAACTAGAAGTGTATAATTTTTATTGCTTCATTGTGAAACAATGCTTCTGTGATCTTCCTCGTCCCGGGAAGCCACATTTGGGATAACTCTTTTTAACTGCTGGACCATTTTTCTCCATCGAACGAAGTATTGCTGTGAAGTTTTTTGTTTCAACATTCGGGCCCTCTCACCTTTCAACCTGTAAAATGCTAGAGTTCTAAGAGAAGAGACCAGGATAAAGGCGCTTATCGGTCTTTAAATGTAAATGTCACTTCCGCCTTCGTAACACAGTTTCAAAGAAAAACAACTTTTATTTATCGGATTATTTCTCACTCTTAGAATATTTCATAACAGTGACTTCCAAAGCCATTGTTCAACAAATACTTCATGAACATGCTAACTTCTAACCGTTTATCGCTTGGAAAGAGTCGTCTTATTTTTCGATTTTTAACTACTATTCGATAGTCGACTATGCTCGCGTACAATGTTACCAATTCAACATCCTTCCGACAACCTCGAAAATATGAAATAACACTAAAATATCATTACCAAATACATAAATTAAAAACATTACTGAACAAGAAAATATACGGAAGATGGATGGTAAAAGAGATAGCTGATGAATATTAGTTTGGATCGGGGAAAAACCGCGGTACAAGAAAAGCAACTCTGGCTTTGAAGATTAATAACTGAAGGGTGTATCAAGAAAAACAAATATACTTTTATGGCGTTTGTTGTAGGAAAAGCTTTTGATAATGTTACGGGGAGACAAGATGTTCAAAATTTAAAAGAAGTAAGATGTAAAATATCGAGATAGGAGAGTACTTTATTATCTACATAAGAATCAAGCGGCTATAAAAAAAGCAGAGAATAATGAGACATGTTACAACTAAAATGGATGTGCGACTTCATTGTAGTCTATTCATATTAATATGCAACTTAAATGTAGAGTACGCAATAATGGAAGTAAAAGAAATATCAGTGTTCAAAGGAAAAAAAATCGTTTGCTACGATTTGATAATGACATTGACCTGTTGGCATAACAGACTGAATATACTGAGAAGTTACTGAATGGCATGGACAAAATACTGAACAAAGATTTTCGACTAAATATAAACCAAAGCAAGACAAGAGTGATGAAATGCGCATAAATGATATTAATAGTAGAATATTAAAACATAAAAGTAGGATCGGATGCAATAGGCGAAGCAAGTGAATTCTGTTAGTTAGGAATCTTTTAGTTTCAAATATTGATCTAGTACTCCGAAAGAATATTTTGAAAATCTACGCGCAAAGCACTATAGCGACCCGAGCGTAGCCCGTAACATAAAATGTGGTTTATCTTTATCAAACCAGTTTTGGGTTAATCTGTAGCACGCAACATAAAATATGGTTTGTCTCGATCAAACCACTTTTGGGTTAACCTGAAATATGTGGTCCTTGTGATCCAACGTATTATGCAATTCTCAAGCTTAGTGCTAAATACAGAGAGGAAATTAATATCAGCAAATGAAATAGCGAATTAAAAATTGAGTAGCTTCAATAAATTCACTTGAATGGTACACATGGACAAACATCTGAATAATCATGAAAATACGGTATGAAAATAACTCTGACGCAATTCAACAATATTACTAATGAAATTCTAGCTACTTGGAGTATCTTTCTCAGCCGGTAGACGGTAACCGAATCCATTTAGCTAGTACCTGTTGAATATACATGGAGTCTAAGTATTTCTTCTATGATGGATGATGATGACCTCTCCGGGCTTCAATTCTAAACTGCGCTCCTCGGGTATAGATGTGAGGGGTGAATCTGTAACCCATTGGCTACTCGTCACGTATCAATCGGTTGGTTCTATCTTAATTGGCTCGTTACAGAATAGTTGGGCTTCGAAGAGGAAAAGGTGGGAATAGGTTTTCTCACGCAATGTTAATTTTGGAGGAAGCCGCGTAGTAAAAAAAGTTATATGAACGAAAGTCTGGAAAAGTTGCTATACTATTATGACTTAAAATATATCATTTCATTACAGCACAGCAAATTGTAGTAGCTAAGCATTGACTTTACCAGAATCCCCGTCCGGGCATCCAGATTTGGGGTTTCCATGATTTCCCAAATCACTCCAGGCAATGCCGGGATGCTTCCTTCAAAAGGCCATGGCCTAATTCCTTCCCATTCCTTGCTCCCCCCCCCATCCTTTCCCGTCTCTAAAGACCTCGCTGTTAGAGAGACGTTAAGCAGATAAAAAAAAAAACTTTACCAGAAAGAAGGAAAATTGGAGAATCTGAAATGTGGAGCTGTAGAAGGATGATGAAAGTTGATTGGACAGATAAAGTACGAAATGAACGTGTTTTGGAAACTGTGGATTAGGAATTGATGACAGACGTTTGTCGAATAGTCTTACAGAAAAAAGAGACGGTATAGTGCGTCACATTTTAAGATATGAGGAGAGAATAGTAGAAGGTAAGAACTGTAGAGGTAGACCAAGATTATAATACACGAGACAAATAATTGTAGACGTAGGTTGTATGTTGAGATGAAGAGGTTAGCGCAACATGGAAAGAAATGAAGGATTACATCAAACCAGTCGTGAGAATGATGACGGCAAACAAAGAAGGAAAAAATAAATAAATAAAAACCCAAAGAGTCTACTTGGAATACACAAATACACTGCATCTAGTTATTCGGTTTTACAGGGATTACGTTTTAGTGAAGGAGTTTGACGTTAAATAAAGAGACGAGTTATATGTATCTGACATTGTATGCAGTGACAAATTATCCGGGACGTCATGGTATGTTTACTTTCCTAAGAATTTTTTATATATATATTGGTCTAGAAAGGACAGAGCTATAAATTTGTGCTAAAAAGCGACCTCGTATTCCGAGCTCTCGTGAAATAGCTGCAGAGGAGGAGGCAATGTGATACCCGGTAATAGCCTCCTTCATCCCTGCTGTTCTTGAATTTCAAATAACAACTTCTGCGAAAATTTTAAACCGAGGATTATTGTGAGCATTACATGATCCATTTTAACAAACCTTACACTGAGAGAGACGCAGCCTGAATTTCTTGCTTCCAGAAACTAATCATGGCAAGCCGAACTTGAGTACCATAAAAAAGTGAAGAATATTTTGAGGCCGATATTTCCATCCCATTTAAATTTTAAGAAAAGAGGAAGAGAAAACAAGAGCATGAGAGCGAAGTGGATGAGAAAACATTTCATATGTTTCCTTCTGTTTCCATGAAATCTTGGATGGTGAAGGAAGGAGGGTTGCGGGGAAAATAGCTGATCAAATTTTGTTTACTGTGATATGTAACGTATTCATTTTAATAAGTATCTCGAATGTTAGTTACCTCGCTGTGGTTTGTGTCAACAAACAGTCTTACTAATTTTGGAGTCTCTTTAAAAATACGAAAATTATTTGTTTGTGATGTAAATTGTTAGATACATAGCCATTTTAAACTATTTTCTAAAGACTTCTTATAGAATAAACCATCAGAAGTAACATAAAAGTATTTCATCGTAGGTTTCACTCTCATTTCTGAATGATACCAGATTTTTAGACGCAATATACCATATTCTTCTCATTTTCTGTACATTGATACAGTAAAGTTTGACACACAATACGAACAAGAGAACAGTGTTTTCGAATTCCACATTCGCAGTACAACATTATCTTCACTGTATCTTCACGATTTAACATTTACTGTTTTGTCTTCTCAAGATTGAACAGTTAATAGGATTTTTAAAAAGCTGACGAAATATAGTCGTTATCTTTTCTCTGTATGATTTAACACGTATAAAAGAGGCAGGTTGTAATGGAATAATAATAAAAACTAATGAGTGTAATTATTTTTGGTTTCGGGTTGACGAAGGAATGTTCACACTGGTCGGGCAATCGCTTCTATTTCTGACGTGATTGTATTGCGCGTCCTTCAGGTTTCTAATTTCACCAGGAAGTGTTCTAGGATTAGCACTTTAAAAGTTGTTTATTACTCAACAATTGCTGTTTGATGCCACTCAAAAGAAAAACACACACCCACAACCGTGAATCTGATTCCCTATAAAATTCTAATATTTCATGCTCTAATTAGTTTTTGGAACTTCTCTTCTGTCTGCTTAATAATACCAGCTTAGCTGGAAAAAATCTCGGTATCTGTCGCATACGCTGAACCCTACCAATTGTCTAATCTTATGAGCAACACTTTCTAGACTTCAACACCTTTTCAATCCCATATCTTATCACTTAAAACAAAGCTTAATAAACTCTTTTATCACAGTTTCAATTCTGAAACTCGTCACTTAGGCCGACGCTTAGTAACCTGCTTCTTTACCGACAATTGTTTGTAAAATGCTGTCTCTTGGCGTAAGATATTACAATACACACCCCGACGGTCCTTCATATAAACTGTTCTCTGCTCCCTTCCCGTCCCCAAATTTCGAGCCTGTAGATATACCTGTTCCTCTGAAATAACATCATCACCTGCGCTGGTATTGCAATGCTTTCCTGTAAATTCTATTTCCTATTGCCTCCAAGCGGACAGCATATTCCGACATGATTTCCCACCCATGGTCCAACGTTTCCATACCTTCTACCTATTGGTACATATGCCAAAAAATCTCTGTAATTTGAATTTGCAAAGCCCTTGAAGCATTAAAAGGATTAGTAATTTCATTGTTTGCGATTCTTTGTGTAATATTAAAACTTTTTTAATTTTTAAATAGATCCTTTAGTAAAATGATAACTGGTAATATTGAATTAAAATGTCTGACCTGTGGGCTGTTGATCCCACCATTTTTACACGTTGCTTAAGAAAACTATGCAGCTGATATGTGACCTGTGTCAACACGAGAAATAATTAATTTATGCTATTCGATTATTTTATCGGATACACGTAATTAGTATTTCAAGCAGATGAGATTACATTAAAGTACACTTAATGTACACTTCAATACACTGCAAATTTTCCAGACGATCTAGAGTACGCAAACTAGAACTAACGTACCAAAAAGAAGAATATTTTAAAGAAAACCGAAATCAAAAACTACAACACAGTAATCAAAGCAGAGGATTTCTACGTCTCAGAATGCATGTTCTTTATGAAAACCGGATAAATAGAAGAGGAAGGGAAAAATGAAAGTATAACCTTGGGACCATTGAAGTCTGAAGAAGGGGAGTTTAGGCACCGGAGGAATAAAGATCTCTGCAAGGAAGAAGAAAATGAATGGATGTCATAATCAAACAGAAAATGGAGAATCAGTTGGGTTTTATTCGATAACATGATTAAAATTGATAACAGCAGATTAAAAAAAAAGCATCTAAAACGTTTACAAGGGTAAGAATTGCTACCATTGGAACGAAGGAGTAAAGAAATATATGATTATATGATAGTTATCAGAATAACAGAAGATATACTACAAAATAAAACAAATTTCAGACGTTTGATAGAAAATTTCGAGGATTTCCTGGAGAAGGAGGAAAGGAAATAACATCTGGACCCAAAAAATGAGGAAACAGCAAAGTGATAGGATGAAGAACTATTGGAAGACAAGAAAAGACGAACCGAGATGAATGTACAGGATGGCTTTTCGTAGTCCTCAAATGGTCAAAGTCAAAGAGAAAAGTAAAACTGATATTTTAAGAGAATTGACCTTTATTCGCCACAAACTTAGTGTTGATAGTCTTAAAATAATAATTTCATACATTTTTCAATCCTTTTTGCGAACAATGCACTATAATTAGAATGCTAATGGCCTACTGTTAATTGTGTGGGGAAGAAGAATATTCTGCGCATATTGCCGGAGCGTGGATTTAATATTCCGGACGCAGTTATAACTTGCGGGCTGGCAGAGGACGCGGAGAGATGAATGGGAGTCGCATCCTGTCGCCGCGCCGCACAGTGTGCGGGAATTAGAAAGAGTCAACCCGCGCGCTCAGCCGTTCATTAATACCGCTTCAGTCGTCCGTTTGAGACGGCAGTCACGTTTGCGCTGAAACAGACGCAACTCGGACCACTGCCTATTCTGCTCGCAGTTACCAAACACACGGTCTGAATATTCGCAGGCAAGTGTATCGCTTTAAATAGTTTAGGAAAGTTCGCTTTTAGAACGTGAGTGGCAGTAGGAACCTTTTGAACCCTCAAAGAATCAGTCATTTGTCCATCCGTCTAACACTGCGCCATAATTCTTGAACCCTGTAACCTAGAAATGTATAAATGCACAGTATTTTAGTTCTTACTATTGGATTACGATGTAACATGTGAGGGTCAAAATAATTGTTGGTAGTTTTATCGTTAAATTTAAGAATTTTATTATAATAGTTATTATTTGCAGATAATCCCATTACGATTACGCAAAGTACTTAGAAGCGTTTGTTTGCTTTTCTTTGTGCTCATATTTCCTTCATGCGCTTGCTGCAGCCTTATTTTCTTTCACCAAACCATGTTGTCCAGTTTTTTGTTTTTGTTTTTCGGCCTTTCCTCCAGGTCGTCTTACCACTTGTGAATTTTGGATCTAAATGTCTCTCTGTTTTCGATATTCTTTATAGCGATTCCTGGTAATTTATGTTCTTTCTTTATCTCCCCAATCCATTTTATTGCATTTGATACTGCTTCACTTCGGTTTTCGAAGAATTCAACTACTGTATTTGTCTTGAGTCAAACGGGCTTCATTATTTTAATGTGTCCGCAAAATTTTAGTTTGCGTTTTCTAATATCGCTGCGAGTGTTTATATATTGTAAGATTTCGTGATTGTTTCCGAACCTGTATTCGTTTTCTGTGAGTTTCGGCCCAAAAATTATCCTTATAACTTTTTTGTCAATTTTTTCTGTTATGAATGATTTCTATTATGAATGTTCACTATTCATAGAGATTTTTTGATTAATTGCTGTTTTGTGTGTTTGGAGAATCGTATTTTACTTGATTTTTTGTATGTTTAGCAATACGCTGTTTCCATCTTTTGGCATCTAATTTCATTGGCTCTTGTTTCAGTTCTATTGTGCTTGATTGTTTCGCCAATATACTTCGAATATAGAACTTGTTTGATTTTTCGATAGTTTTTTCATGTATTTTGCTGGGTTTTTTAAATGCAGGTCATAAATAATCTTAAGTCAAATGAAACCTGTAGTTCAACTTTATATGTATAACTAGATCACTCGTGCAAAAATTTCGCGAATTTGATAAATAGTAAGATTGGTGGTTTGTAATAGGACGAAAGAGGAACAAGAAGATGAAGAGCATTTGTATCAATTGTTTTTTTGTTTAGTATGATATGCATGTAACAAAAGTCGACGCCAGTGAAACAGTTTAATAATATCTCTGTAATATGTGCTATTGCGATTTAGCGGCTTGGCTCTGACAGTCTCGTCGAACTTGATGGTATTCTAATGCAGTACGAAACTAGTTTTTTTGTGACGTCATACAAACAAAATACTGCTCCGCACTAGTATAACCCAATAAATTAAAGGTAACATCATATGTAAATTTAAGTCTAACTTAATTTTATACATAATTCACTATGTTGTCCGTGACTGTATTGATCAGACAAATGGTGGTAATCACGCAGCCTTTCAAGTACCGTGTCTCTCCTCTTTTCAATGTCCAGAGAACCTTCGTTAGTCGGAATGAGTTCAGTGTAACTTATTGCCCATGAATAATAGCGTCATTTCTGTTCATCTCACCACGTATTTCTTTCGGTTGCCTACTGCACTATACTATGTATGGTTCAAGTTTCATCGAGCTATTTTACTTGGTAGTAACACAGCATGCCAATGTTAAGTTTTGCATACCAGTGTACTATTCAAATATGTATGTTGCACATGGAAACAAAAACTGTGTTAACTTGACGTTGTAGCACTAGTTGCTCATTTAAAGTTGATCAGTTTTTAAATAAAATATCAAATAGCATGCCATTGCAGTTGAGTTTTTTGTTGTTACTTTTCCGTGCTCGTTCCATACTTTTGCTGAAGCATCTCCTGGAACATAATCAAAATATGCCAAATACTGAAATTATCGTGCGAATGTGACTTACAGAAAGCATCAGCTGAAGGAAACCACACCACAAATGAATTACATGCCATACACAGTACAAATAAGAAAATACGTGAAGGAAAATCATTTAAAACCTACCTTAAATAACGTATAAAACAAAAAGATATCGGTATTTTTTTTTTAAGGGAATGTAACATTTTTTCATTCAAGCCTCATAACTTGGCCCAATAACAATTCCCTTCCTTTCAATGTGTGTATATTATTTATCACTATTTTTAGCTTCAAAGCCCGTCAAAAATGAAGGGGTGAATGGAGTGTTCTGGCAAGTTATTACTTTGCAATCGCTTCACTAAATATAAATGGTGTAATATAAAACTTCACGCAATTTCTCGTGCCTTGCGCTGTAGCAAAATTTATGAGATTAGTTAACATCTTGATCCAGGTTGCATTTCACCATCACAAATTCTTCTAATATGAGCGCTAGAAAATCAAAGATTGAATCACACATGAATTAACACACTCACAGTATCGCATGTTAGTGGCATCATGCATCGCGGTATAAACTTGACCCAAAATCTTCACGAGTTCTTACAGCTTTCGTTTTTTTAACCGTGATACTCATGGCTCCTCTTTGTAGAATTAGTCGTATCCTCTCGGTCCTGACTGATCCAGGTAGAGTCATTAAATACTCATGCCCTCTGCTATAACGTCATATGACACTCGTAATTCTGACCGAGCCTAATAACAATCTAATTAAAACTTACTCTAACATTGTTGATCGAAATTTTGAAACAGTTTATCTTATATACATCTATGGCCAAACCTTTTAACGAAAACATCTACATCGAATGAATAGAAATAAATAAAAACAACTAATAGATAATGTATTGATTTAAATTAAAAATCTACTTTTGGCAACTCGTTTCTTCACGGATGCTTAGTTAAATACAACTGTTATTAAATAACGCGCGTAACCTCTACTATGCAGTAATATCTCTGGCCTTTGTTAATCCAGCAACGAAGGTTGACAGCGTGACGAACATGATCACACACATGGAGGAAGGAAATATATGGAGGAGAAGTGACGTTAAATCTTGAAGCAGGCTCTAAACTCTTGCGCATGCTCAGTTGCGGCAGCGGCGATATTGCGATTCCAAACAAATGCGATGTTCATATCGTGTTAGATGCTGTGATTATTTCATTTTGTAATGTGTATAAGTGTTTTATAATGCCATCTTGTGTTGCATACGGTTGCACAAATAGACAAGAGAGGAAAGAACCTGGAATATCATTTCATAAGTAAGTTGAATTCTAATTATCGTTGTTGAAGTGGGCGGTAGGTTTTGCAAACTTCGGTGCCTGTCTATAAATATTTAGTCATAGCTCCCAATGGGATGACTTTGTTCTCAAATTTTTGTTGGTGTAGTGTAGAAAATCAGCATACCTTGCTATTTTGCACATAATAGACTAGCATTACTTTTTAACGAGCGTTGAAAATGAGATTTAAAGGGGTGTGTTTAACATCGCGATTCAGTGAATTTAGTATTGGGCTTTCTTTCGTCAAGTTGCAGTTTATACTGAAAGTGTATGATGAAATTAAATGTGTTAAATTATGCTATGCAATCTAGGAATCTTGATGAAGCAAACGATGTTGTTACTGCAAATACAGTTTGCGATTCAAATACGCGTGTGTGGGTATGTCTACATAGTTTGATTCTGTAGCGGCAATTTAATGGAGATTGTGGTTAGGTCTAAATGCAGTTTGTACCAGAATGGTTTTGTTGTTCCATAAGGGACAAAGAATTTATCTATTACTGTTAGTAATTTCATGAGAACCAAGTTAGTGACAAACTGCTTCCAGGTATTCCCAATTAAGCTTACGATGTATGGTAACAAGGTAACTACTTTTATTCTGATCTAGGCCGCATTTCAACCTAACCACAAGTGGTAGTAAAAAAACTGAAATATACATTCTGCATGTCCACCATTGTGACATTGGCAGAATAAATTTTTGATCCAGGCCGCATATCAACCCAATCCTAGAATATCACGAAAACTAAGCAAGATATCGAAAAATATTATTCTTTATTTTCGATATGTCTCGTCGCGTTACATAAGAATCGATCATTAAATTTGACTTTTGCGAAAATTTTCTTCTGCATTTCAACTCAAGACACCTCACTTTTGATACAGTATATCTCGAGAACTAGGCGAGATATCGAAAAATGTTATTTTTTACTTTTTATTGTCTTGTCTTTTTAAATAAGAATCCGTCATCAAATTTGACTTTGACCAATTTTTTCTTCTGAATTTCAACCAAAAACATTTCACGTTTGAGACAGAATATCTCGAAAGTTAAGCATGATATCAAAAAATTTTATTCTTAATTTTTTATTTGTTTCATCGAGTTACATAATAATCCATCACCAGATTGCGGCGTTACGTTTATCCTGGAGTCCCCTTGAGGTTTTTGTACATATATCCCGTGTCAGTATGGAATCGGCCTAGCCCCCCACTCCTCCTCCGCCCGGCTTCACTTCAATGCGTGGTGAAGGTCTCTTGCGTCGTCTCCATATATTTCCTTCCTCTATGATCACACAGTGCCCAAGGTTAGCGTTTTTAAGCATCGATTATCGGAGTACGGATAAAAGTGATGACTTCAACACAAGCATCAGGCTCTAAATTGGTGTTGAAGTGGCGTGTCTTGCTATGCAAGGCAGCGCGTCAGCTCTCACACTTCCTTAGCAGGGTAAACACAAACAAAACGACCATATCGAAGTAATTATACAATATTACACCAAAGCAACCGTGAACTTAAGGAACTACTGCTGTATGCCAGTTAGATTTACTAAAATATTTCATTTCATTGAAGTATAACCAGTTCCACATCCAAGTCATCCACGAAGTAATAAGTCGAGCAAATGAATACCAGATGCCCGTCTGTTTGGCCTTTATCGATTTTGAAAAAGCTTTTGATTCAGTCCATCACTCAGCAATCATGCAAGCCCTTATAGAACAAGGAGTGAATCCCGGCTATATCGACTTACTGTACAACATCTACAACACTTCCACTGCCTTTGTCAACATCGCTGAAGTCACCAAAGAGTTCCCAGTAGAAAGAGGGGTAAAACAAGGAGACTCTATATCCCCCAAGCTATTCACATCAGTCCTAGAGTTGGCAATGTCAAAAATCCAATGGCAAAAACGAGGTTTGAGAATAAATGGAAGAAATCTCAACAACTTAAGATTCGCTGATGATATAGTTTTACTCTCAAACAATCTGGAAGAGCTCAAAGAACTGATAAATGAATTAGAGGCAGCGTGCAGTGAAGTGGGCCTTAAAATAAATATATCAAAAAGCAAAATCATGGAAAACAAATGGGCAGAAAAAGATAAAGACAAGGCGGACATGAAAGATTCTGGTATTGAGTCCGTAGATCAGTACATCTATCTTGGCCAACTGATCAATATGAATGGTGACTCAAAGCCTGAGATCTACAGACGGATAAAGCTGGGCTGGAGAGCATATGGAAGAAATTCCGTAGTTCTTAAATCGAACATGCCAATACATCTTAAAAAACAGGTATTTGAACAATGTGTATTACCGGTCCTCACGTATGCCTGCCAGACTTGGACCCTAAATAGTCACACGAAGCAAAAACTGAGAACTGCCCAGCGAAGTATGGAAAGAGTAATGCTAGGGTTTACAAGAAGAGACAGGAAAAGGGCTGTGCACATCCGTTCAATAACTAAAGTAACAGACATCTTAAAAAGAGTCATGACCCAAAAATGGCAATGGGCCGGTCATGTTGCTCGCAAAAGAGATGAAAGATGGACTACGGTAGTGCTGGACTGGATACCGAGAAACCTGAAAAGAGCAAGAGGAAGACCCCCGGATCGCTGGGATAAGGATATACGTCGAGTTACAGGCGTGAACTGGAAGAGGGCGGCTCAGGATCGATCGGCCTGGAAAGAACTACAGCAACACTATGTAGAATTAAATTCTAATATATAGCTCATTAGGCTTAAAGAGGCTACATCATGAAAAAGGATCGATATAGCTGCAATAATAATAATAATAATAATAATAATAATAATAACCAGTTCGTTATAACCAGGAAATGATTCCTGAATCGTCAAAACTGCATTGACCGTGTAGAAAGGAATCTGACGATGAAATTGATCACGGGAACATTGTGTACACAGAAATATATATATATGAATTCTTGCACTGTAATTCCAATTTAAATTCACGCAGGAATAAATTGAAAAAAGCTGACATTGAATTAACATGAAAAAGAAAAACCGTTTAAGCTGTTTCAGAAGAATGAAATTGCAAGGGAATAATAAACAAGAACGGAAGTAATTGCACTGGCATGTTATTCATCATTCTTCTAATGGAAGTAAAAATTTATGTATAATATAAATAAAAAATTCTCATTGGACTCGTTAGTGAATGAAATTACCGCTAATATTATGCTGTGACATAATTAAACATGTCGATTATGAACCAGGAAGGGCTTAGAGTGATTTACCGTTTTACCTACCCAATTCCCCTCTTAATTATCCATCATACAACGGTCTGCTACCTTGAGAACGGACACGAAGGAACTGCCGTGCATTGCAGAGAGGTGCGCTTAGTCATCTCAAAGGATGTTCGCTTGGAACAACGCGTAGGCGGCGCCTATATCATCTGGATGAAGACCGCCAAGTCCCCGGCCGTGTAGAATCCGTCTTGTCGCACACAGCGGCCGCAAAGAGTATAGTTCTGCTTTTACTCCACAGATGTCAGAATATCATTATAACCCGCTGCAAGGTTTGAACCCAAGCTTCCAGGCGTCTTGGTGGTCGCGCCACAGACATCCGACCGTATAATGGTTTCCACTTATTTTAATACATTTTGTTGAGGCCGGCTGTTGTGTTTTTCAGAAGTATGTGATTCAACCAATGTTTAACTTTCAATCCCGTTTCCAGAAGTGGCAGAATTGCTTAAACGGCTACTTTTCCAAGAGCTACAGAAACATGATTTAGCGTGGGAAACCACAGAGTATATCTAACCAAATTTTAAGACTGCGCAGAGCTAACGGTCATTCACGGAAACAGACACCACCGTCTCTGAACACTTTGGTGATTAGCTTCGTCTGAGTTAGTTCAGTAGTATTTGTGGCGTGAACCGCAACAGTTTGAAGAATGCTCATCAGCGATTTGATTGGCAGACGTTACAGAACTATAAATTTCTGCTTGTAAAAAGCTTGTAAAAATACAACCAAATTCTAATGTTTTAACTTTGTACGGAGTGAAGATGCTTCAGGAACATCTATCTTGCGTGAATACCATATTGGTGAAAATCCTGAGGTAATAGCACATTTTGTGAGATTTCGAAGATTAGTAGCAATATTCTCTCAACATGCCCTAGGTGTCGCGTCAAGTTGGAGGATTGGCAGACCCAGACGTCAGGAATAAAATGTTTAATGGGTACTGGAAATATATTTCTCCATCCGCTACTGACACTCGAAATGGCATAGAAATTGTCATGTTCACGAGGGACACATTGGTCCCTAGGGTATGAAAACTTTTGAAATTTTTTCTATACTTCGTAGTATGACCACGACCTCCAAGTTTGTACGCCAACATAATATTCGTTTCTTAGTTTAAGACTGGACAATAGGTGGAGCTTCCCGCTTCGGATGGTTGGAGACCGTGTTATTTACTGCCACCAAGAAAATTACGCTAGAGGGGATAAAGCACAGTACATGTAGCTGGTCTTGACAGAGGATTGTGGTGGACGAATGGGAATCGAAGCATCGCAATACTGAGGGCCTAAATCGACTTCTCTAGCGCCGATATATCGTGTTTTTCTAGCATAATCAGACATCTTTGCTGCATATCTGGACGCTCGACGACCGAATCCCTCTTCGTGACAGTGTTGAGTATTAACAGACAATAATTTACTACAGTGATCTACAAAGCAGTCCTCTATCCGTAATCAACTTATCTAACACGATCTCAATTTTCTTATTCTAAATCTCATTTCTTTCCCCTAACTTGTTAATTTATTCAAAATAAATATATAGAAGCTTATATTTTAGTAGTCAAATGAATCGTGCCAGCCTTGTTTTATTTACAATCTCCCATAAGAAATTAATAAAATCTTCTCTGATAACTAGCTGCCATTGTCAAGTGACACTTGACAATGGCGGCAGAGTTGTGACCGCCGAAGAATCGAATTTTATCGATTGACTAACTCGGCCAGTTACCCGAGAAGATTTTATTAATTATTTATTGTGTCTATTCCATATTGGTGACAATCTTGAGGTAGAAAATTTCCAGTCTCCCATAAGAAATGTAATTCCATCCTTAATAATGTGCTTTAATCAATAATTTAATGAATAATATTCCAAAGAACGGGTCGATTATTTCATTAGATTGGCAAATTATTAATTCTGAGGGGAAAACTGAGAATATAAATATATTGGAGAGGCTCATAAAAATAATTCGATATGTCAGACCGGGGATCTGAGTGTCTGGCAAAAGGTTACTTCGCGCGATAATGCCTTGTCCCTCGTAACCACTGCCATACAATTATTATCCGTGAGACACTTGTTTTACACCAGAATTAATATCTGCTGATTACTTCTTGTTCCAAAATGTGAAATATCATCTCTGTGACTCTATTTGGTACCGCTAAAAAACTGTGTTGAGTACAGTACATGTTACCTGCCTTAAAAGTCAAGACCATTACGACAGCTTGACAGTGCCAACTAGTACGAGGCCCGCTGGTAAAAATAAATTTTCACCGTTCGGGACTTGGCCAGAAGGTTGGGAGAGGAGATGATAAACGAATTTTGGTCACAAGACTGAGTGCCAAAGACCTTGGTAAAATTGCAAGGAACATTGATGGAGTGAAGGCATACGAGGCTGTTGATGGCGATTCATTCATCGGATGGGAGCGTTTAAATTGTCTGCCATGGCTTGCTACTTAGAAGACTAGGCCCAAACAGTCCGCACCAGGGTCACGATTACCTTTCATGCATAGTAAACACACACATATTACAGTGATCCGCACAAGACTTACGACATTTCTTCTTAGAAGACTGCGACTGAAAGACCATCTCAGTTAACAGTTTCACGGGAGATCGGTGCGGATGAATAACATTATCCACAGCAATAGGGAACTCCCGAACACGGCTATGACACCACACTGTAGTCAAATTTTTATGATTGTAAACAAAGCGTCTTGTTACCTAGAGAAATTATCTGGTCATGGACAATTATTTGTAAGATAGAATGTGCAATGTGTCAAAACATAAATAATAATAGTCACTTCCGTCAATGTGCTTTAAGGCGCCAACATCCTGGATCTAAGAGATACAACGGGACCAAATTCAAGTCTTGGATACTGCGTACCAGCCCTCCAGTCACTTAGGCGAATGCTGACGATCCTCAATCTCCACCTCATAATTTTTTTTGCTTGACGTGTATTAATCTGGTCAGTTCTTAGGGTATCTTGTGGAGACACAGGCAAGACATTCCACAAACAAAAATACACATATGACAAGAAATATAAGTTATAAGAATAGCAGATAGATGACAACACTTAAGGTCCACCAATTGCTCCAGGTAGTGACAATCTCTGATTCTAACTACCCAATGAAACACTAGACAAACTTTTAATTACAAGCCATGACGAGAATCAAGTCTCCATGTGATCCAATAGGGTCCATTCTTAAATAATAATAATAATAATACAGTCAGTATTTGCATTTAAATTTTTTACAACCTCAAATCCTGTCGAGGTTTGTTGATCTGGTCAGTTCCTAGGCTGTCTTGTGGAGACTTCAGTTCCGACGCATACAAATCGATTTACGTGGTACGCGTCGTGAATATTCACTGAGGTCTTTATTGTTGTGCCGCCTGGCAGTGACGTTCTAGGGCAGACAGAGATATAAAAAATAAAGCGGAGAAAGGGGCCGATGCAAATTGACAATTAGTTACGCGAGCGCGCGTAAATTTTCGGAAATCGCGTTATGTACTGCTGTGTGGATTTGCGCTGATGAGGTAACGAATATTCATGAGACTGGAAACGAGAGCTCTGGAAATTTTTATATGGAATTAAAGCTTCTGATTAGAGCTGTCGGGCTATGTGCGTCGTCAGGCTTCATGAAAAAGAGCCACATTTATTATTTATTGATTCCGATCAATGATTTTTACACGAGGTCAGAGATTTTTTTTTTTGGCCTAATGGATATTTCATCAAGTTACAATAAATTTTCCGTAACAAGTTATCAACAAGAATGCTCGTCGGTTGGAACGTTCAGCCAAATAATTTGTTATAATCAATTCAATGTGGCTATAAATACTTGTCACAACAGTAGCGCTTTATCAATTACGGTGTTAATAGACTGCTCATACATCGTTTTGATAACACCTTCTCTGCTTCTGCTTTTTGGGTAAGTGTTGAAGGAATTCGTCTTAGCACAATGAACGAAATTTCATGGCAGAATCTGGAAAGTTTCGCCTATCTCAACGGTTCGGAGGACTGATCGTCAACTATGAACAAATGAAGGTGGCCCACGGCTCTACAGTATGTCACCAAATGTGCTGCGGAATGGCTGTGAAATCCAGACAATGATATCAATGTTATCACTGTAAGATTGTTGTTAATCCTGTAAGTCCTTTCCATGCAAAACCGTAGGAACTAAGAAGAAAATAGTGAAGTGCGAGATATACTAGTCTGATGAGTGATGCGTAGCAAGATTGTCTATTAAAATACTTTCACTGGAAAAGTAACTTTGTAAATACTTAAAAAAAAAAAAATTGGTACAGTTTAACAGGATGTTTAAAAATTTTTAAAAAAATGTATTTTCGATTCATATTTATAATCCATTCAAAAAAATTCTCTGACGAATATATGATTTTTAGTTGAAAAAAATATGTATTGAAGAATCAAATTTGCCAATATTACATCTTTTGGAAATCGAGAACTTCAATTTTCCTGTAATCTTTAGGAGACTGCGTATCACTACAAAATATGAATTTTTTTTTTAAATAGTTGTTTTGGAAATAAAGGGGTGCGGCATTATTTTCTCGACGGCTTAAATTAAAGAGTCCCGTATTTCGTAGATCACGTGGTGTTTTGATTTCTAACTTGTAGCCTTTTTTCCTGTGGGTGGTGGAAATTACAAAAATCACTTGAAATATTCGAAGAAACAAATTCTTATTACTCGGTCGTAAGCGATTCTGTCTGTTAACACACTTTATAGTTCAATTTGCCCCAAGAGGAATCACGAAATAATAATTAAACTTTTAAATTGACAATTGAAATTTTATTGAAATGTTTTAAATTTACTATGCACACCAGCACTGAATGAGAACAGTTATCATAATTCGATAATATATCCCCGTTTCTGAATTACAACAGTTCACATCAACAATCTTTATCACTCACAGGAATCCACCAGGTGTATATAAGAAAACTTTCATAAATCTGAAAATTCAAATTATCGTATTGACGTGGTTCAAAAGAGTTCGCGCAGGCGAAAAGAACAAAGTAAACGCAATGTAAGTAATCTGCTGCTTATTCCGCATTACGGGCGAACGGACGTGTATCCGCGTAAAGCTCGTCTCTCACGGCGCGAGGATTTGCCGGACGGCAAACAACAGAGGACCATGGGAAGGGTCCTGTTTGTGCTGGCTGGGATGGCGCGCGTCTGTCCATCGCCCAGTCGGGAAACATCAAAGGCCCTGATAGCTGAAACGACACTAGGTAACGTGGGGGAGAGGTGGTGAAGGCTAGTCTGTGGCGCGTGCTGATCCGTACAGTTCAGACGAATGGCGCGGCCTAAAAAACCACGCGCCGTGGTAAGCTAGCTTATCACGTCTGCTTAACACAACTACTCCAGGAACATAGCCTTCAGTGGGAGTCCTCCCACGTCACACGTCCCGATTTCGCGGGCACTTCTAAAGAACTTCCACAACTCGGTCAGCGTTCTGAATCTCCAAGATTAGCGGGAAATTTTAATTATAAAAAACCGCATGGCGATATTTTAAAATGAATTATTATTATTTATAAAGCTTTGTCAATCCCTGTTTCAGGATTGTAACCGCTAGTTATGTTAATAAACTATATGTTTATTATTTAAAATGTGGAATATTTTAGTGGGCATTTGGGCGCAGTGTACAAGTGTGGAGCGGCAGATCTGAGGAATGCCAGCAGGCAGGTTCCTCGAATTAGCGAGGGGAGTGTGTCCCTGAGAGGGGAGGATTGTGCCAGCCAGGCAGATAAACAGGGTGATCTACGGAGAGGAATTTCTCTTTTCATGTGGCACGGAGGAAGATTCGGGGCCAGCCGGCAAGGACGATCGGTCGATGTGCACTGTCTGTGCGTTAATTGAACTGTGCTGCCTGGAACGGGACATCAGCCACTTTGTTTGAGCGGATGTGCTCAGGCAAAGGATGTCTTGAGGAACTGTGCTACACTGTTCCGTAGCAGAGCAGAAAACTTCATCCAGTGTGTGTGGCCGACATTAAAATTCGGTAATTATATATCGCCATACCAAGGACATTGTGCTAGCTACAAGTGCAAGTTCATAGCATTGCCCAGCTACGACCCTGCAGATAAGAACTCTCAAAGCCCGGAGCAATCATTTCTTTCAGAAGTGAACAGTCAAAATGTTGAATTTGTTTACTGTTTAATTTTGTGTACTTTATATAAAATACCCTGGCGCCCACATAAGGACAACTGATTAATTTTAACTAATTTGTTGTATATGTCATGTCAGTAATTGAAATAAAAACCATTTGTGATTCCTCATATAAAATATTCAAGCAAGTTCTACCTTTCATGATCATTCAATAAAATAATAACATTAATTACGATTTTAAATCGGGTAATGAGGTCAGAACGTTACAGGATGCAACATCTTTAAGCCAGAAGAGCTTAATTTTAGAAGTTAATACCACATAATTTTGTTACAGTTCCTTCCAGGATGATCGATCTTGAGCAACTCTCTTCCAGTTTACGCCTGTTACTCCTTGCATGTCTTTATCCCAACGATAAGGAGGTTTTCCTCTTGCTTTTCTCAGGTCCCATGGTGTCCAATCCAGAACTGCCGTAGTCCATCTGTCGTCACTTTTTCGAGCAATACGACCAGCCCATTGCCATTTTTGGGTCGTCACCCTATCACTTTGATTATCGAACGAATGTAGATGGCCCTTTTCCTGTCTCTTCTTGTAAACCCTAGCACTGCTCTTTCCATACTTCGCTGGGCAGTTCTCTGTTTTTGCTTGATTTGACTGTTTAGGGTCCAAGTCTGGCAGGCAAATGTGAGGACGGGAAATACACATTGTCAACCTATTTTTTGAGATGTACTGGCATGTTTGATTTAAAAACTGTGAGATTCCTTCGGTATGCTCACCAGCCCAGCTTTATGCGTCTCTAAAACTCAGACTTTGAGTCGCCCTTCATAGTGATCAGTTGGCCAAGATAGATTTACTGTTCTACAAACTCAATATTAGCTTCTTTCGTGACTGCCTTGTCTTTGTCTTTTTTTTTTATTCATTTGTTTGCATAATTTTTCTTTCTGACAGGTTTATTTTAAGGCCCACTTCTCTGCAAGCTGCCTCTAGTTCATTTATGAGTTCTTGTAGCTCTTCCAGACTGTTTGAGAGCAAAACAACATCATCAGCGAATCTTAAGTTGTTGAGACTTCTTCCATTTATTCTTATCCCTCTATTTTTCCATTGGATTTTTGACATTGACAACTCCAGGACTGATGTGAATAGCTTGGGGATATAGAGTCTTCTTGTTTTTTCCCACTTTCTACTGGGAACTCTTTGGTTGCTTCAGCGATGATGATGAAGGCATTGTAAGTACTGTAGATGTTATGCAGTATGTTGATATAGCCTGGGTTTACTCCTTGTTCTAGAAGGGCTTGCATGATTACTGAGTGGTGGAGTGAATCAAAACCTTTAGCAAAATCGATAAAGGTCAAACAGAGTGGCATCTGGAATTCATTCGCTCGACTTATTATTTCGATCTACTGTGTTGAATCCTTATCTAAAGCCAGTCTGTTCGATTGGTTGTACTATGTCTAAGGTAGAACTGATGCGATTATTGATGACCTTCGTAAACACTTTGTAAATGATAGGAAGCAGGCTGATGGGGCGGTAGTTCTTAATGTTATGTGCAGCAACACATTCATTGCTTTGTTCCAGCTTGATGGGATATTTTTCTCTTCGAGGCATTGTGAAAATACCTTTGATAGGTGTCTGTAGGGTTCTTCTCCATTCAATTTTAGTACGTCAATGGATAGGCCATAATAACCACTAACTGATCCTTTTTTCATTGCATGTACTGCCCTTCTAACTTCAATTGGGAGGACTTCAGGAATTAGCGAGTCTGGGCTTGATGTCATTCAAGGATTTTTATCTTGCTTTCTGTATAAGGTCTGATAGAAGTTCCTGATGTGGTCCAATACTGCCTTTTTGTCTGTAATACGTTTATCGTCATCTGAAGCTATTATTTGTTTCCTACCGATCATTAATCTTTGCTTTGCTTTCTTATAACATTTCTTGCTTTCTATAACTGATGTAACCAGGTTTTCGTTATATTTCTTGATGGCAGCTGTTATTTCTTTTCTAATGGTCTTGCACATTTCAGAATATTCAATTAGATTTCTTTCAGATTTCATTCCCATTTTCCTTCGTTTATTCAGGAGGGTTTTTGTGTCATTGTTAATTTTACTTAATTTTGTGATTTCTACGGCTAATGTATTAATAGTAGATGTTAGATTTCAGTGGCGGTGGTAGCTAGTTTTTCAGATAATGTGCTTTTTTTCTGTGAGATTGATTATATGTACTGATGTTCTATTGGTTCCTTTCATTAGCTTCCGCCTTTCCTGTTTTATACAGGTCCAAAGTTGGGCTCGGACCAGCCTGTGATCGCCTCCGTTGTCTAATTGATTTAGAACAGTGACGTCTTGAACAAAATGGAAGCTGTTGGACAGAACGTAGTTTATTTCATTTTTAGTTTTATGATCTGGACTTCTCCAAGTACACTTTCGACTTTGATGTTTTTAAAAAAAATGTGTTCATGATATTCATTTTTGTGTGCTCTGCAAATTGTACAAGCCGTTCCCCTCTGTCATTCCTTGTCAGTATTCCGAACTTCTCGACCATAGTGTCTCCTTGTTTCTTGGTGACTACAATGGCATTGAAGTCTCCGATGATAATCTGGAAATGGCAGTCATTACCTTTATTATGCAATTTCGTGACATCTTCGTAGAAAGACTCTACTTCATCGTCTGAATGCGAGGATGTTGGAGCATATACCTGCAGTACTTGTATATTGTAAAAATTCGATAGTTATAACACTACTCTAGCTGATCGATCTGAAATGCAATTAATTACTTTAACTTTATTTTTCACATTGAGGTTTATCAGGAAACGAATAACCAACGCTAAATATCTGAGTTTAGAGGTAGCCTATAATATACTGTTATGTTACAGGGTTGTGAAATAGATTTGCTGTAAAAACTTACAAATTAAGCACTTAAAAAATCTAAACATTTTCAGCGTTTAATTGTTTTATAGCTTTCATTTGACGGATTTTTCAAAGCTTTTTTTCTGATTGAAAGCGCCCATTGGATCCGGAAGTACGTACAAGACAGTGATGAGTGATAGTGGAAATAATAGTTGAGAATATGGATGACCTGAATTAACTGTGGAAAGAATATTTTGAAGACCCATTAAATTTGGAACAGGCAGTAAAATTTGATTAAAAAAAAATCTATAACGAAAGATGACAATTATGGGCAGTTAAAAAGGAGATTCGATACAGATAAGAGTCGAGCATTCATTAAGAACAGTGGGAATTCTCGATTAAAGGAGCACGTGACGTAGGAATACAGTTGTTATATTGAATGCTGAAATTAGTGTGGAAAGAGACAACGTCAAACAATATTGGAAGTTGGCTGAAATTGTTTTAATTTTCCAGAAGGGAAAATTAAGACTGCAAAAAGAAGCGAGTAGGTGATGCATGGAAGGAAAAGTGGACTACGAGAGGAGCAACATGGCTTCAGACCGGTAATGTCAAGCGTGGACTAAATACAGCGAGACAATAAAGTAACATTGTGAAAGCATATAACAGCATCTGAGAAGAAACAGACTGAAAAGCCCTGATAGTGAATGGAGTTAGAGATGGATTGATCGAGAGACATAATTGCATATATGGCAGATGCGGAAGTTGTGTGAAAGGACGTCATGATCATCATTAGACAAAGGGTTCCCCACTTCTGTTCGTTGTTGCTATGGGTGTAATAATAAAAAAGGTGGCCGGTAAGATCCAGATGGAAAACATTACAACCGTGGTTTGAAGATATCTCGGGCATGCGGCCGGGTCAATTGATCGTTGTTCAAGAAATTTTCAATATTGTAACGTTCCATCATCTTCAAGTTGCGTCTGCCGACCGCCGTGAGGAGCGCAGTCCGGGACGCTACTGCAGGGCCGGACCCGCTGGGACGGTATTTATACAATTTGACCCATCCCCTCCACTCCCGCCGCGGCGCTCCGTTAGCGGTGGTGGGAGTGGTACGCTCCCATGCGTCGAGCAGTGGTCTTAAGTCTGAATGCCACCGTCATTGCGAGAGATCTTCAAGCAGCAAATTCGCCTGAAAACCTACGATTATATATCATTAGTGGGCCTCCATTAATTACGTGAGGTATTTTTCCGGAATTCCGGACCCCTATGGTTAGACTTCTTGAGAACTGGTTGGACACCCCCCCCCTTTCTAAACTGACGTGAGGTTTCAACGGGTATCCCCCTCCTCCCTACTAACCGACCTCGTAACTTTTTGAGACCATTTTTTAGGTCTCATGCTTCCATGGGTGGTTATAGCTCTCCCTCCACCCCAAAAGGTTTGTTTTAAGTCGACTTTCATTGACCCTTCCCCCCCCCCTTGGTGAGGTTTCGAGAATTTGCCGGTTCCCCCCTCCCCATTCTACCTCACGGAATTAATGGACGCCCCCTTACAACCGTGGTATTTGTAAATGATGTGATATGATGGTATGGGGAAACTGCGAGTCAGACGTGCAAGAGAAGTTGGATGCATAGCACGAAGTAGTAGTAGTAGTAGTATTGGAGATCCGTGCGGACAGCAACAGTGGTTCACGTAACTGTCGCTAAGCCGGCCTCGGTAGCGTAGGGGCTAGAGTGCTAGCTCCGCGTACCGAAGGTCGCCGGTTCGAGTCCGGCCGAGGGCATGGATGTTTAGTGTTGTGTCTGTCTTGTCCGTGTTCTAGTGTCCTTGTGTCAATACTTGATAGCAACAAATCACATTGAGCTGGCTGAATGGCCCAGTAGCCGAATGCCATTTTAAAAAAAAAAAAAAAAAACAGCCAGGCGCCAGGGCAAGACTACTGAGACGTTTTCATATTAAATAGCGAAGGTGAGATGGGCGAAACTTTAAGAAGTTTTGAGCTGTTGCAATATCACACATTAAGGGGAAGTTTGTATAATTAAGTGTTAGTCATGAGAGTTGGAGAGCCCCAGCCTACGTGACGATTTAGGGAATTGGAGTAGAATTTAGTGACTGTCGGTTCTAAAAAAAGATAGTTTGTAAGTTTATGAGAATGTTAGGGCCAGTGTTTTAGATATTTCCGTGAAATTATGATGCGTTTTACAACCTAACATTCTGCCTTAAAAATAATTAAAGTGTTTATGTTCTGAGTTTGCGACAATTTTTTGGAATATTTTTATGGAACCAGGTTGGTATGTGTGTTAATTAATAACAAAAAAATAACTTTTATTATTTGAAGCGCAAGTCTCAGGAAATTTTTTCCGTGAATTGACTACCCGGAAATATTGCACAATATAATGAAAACGGCATGCTAGCCTAATACCTCCAGTGCTGTGTTCGTTCATTCCATATCGCGGATTGTTATACCTACCAAAAAAAAAAATAATAATAATTTAAAATTATTCCAATTGTTCATTATTCTCCAACAGGAACTATGATCACAACCTGCTCAAACGTTGGAATAATGCCTCATTACAAAATTTTCTTTAATGATATTAAATTTGCAAAATGAAATAATACGGAGCTCTAATGGCCAGACAAATTAATATAGAACATTCTTATATTACAGTACATCAAAAAATAATCTCGTCCTCACAGCTTTTCTCATTGAAAATTATTCAATGTTGCATGCAGCTGTTTTCTAGGTGACTGGCGACGACTTAAATTTTCCCATTATGGGTTACGGGAAAGCAGATTATATCTGACTATTCCATACTAACAATACTGTTTTCAGTGAAAGGAAAAAAAAAGTTTAATCAGTTATCATGATACGAAAGAATCTTTGAGAATTGTAATGTGTATTTTCGTTTCATATGAATTTTTTTATTGTTATTGGGAGTTACAAATGATAATAAGCGATGGTAAAATTTCAACGCATCCGCTGGGAAGAGAAGTAAAACTCGACACGACAGAGGCAAACTGTAGTGCCTGCGAACTGCTGTATCGTTCACCCGAATGGTTAATTAATGCCGCTGCTGGATGGACGCGGAACCGCAGAACTGCGCGAAATGGCTAAACAACGCGCCAGAATGTTGACCGTGCACCAGTTTGGCGGTGCATTTTTCGTTTTCTGTTTCGATGACCGCAAAACGGAAAACACAGGAACAGGCAGACAGCGTTTTAGCAAACAGGCAGATTGTAAGCGATATGGCCACCTCATCGTTTGATTATTGAGAGTCCGCTAACTACAGGCAATTTTAAGCACAGTTGAATTTTTTAAGTGTGTGTAGTACCAGGCAAAGGCTTCTGGTTTTTTATACATATTGTATCCATTTATTTCTTGCTTTACGCCTCGTCGACATCGAGGTTGTTAGTGGTGGGAGACGACCGTGGGACAAGGAACAGTGAGGAATTCGGCCATGGCCTTTTGAAGGGACCAAACAGACATGCGGGGATGCTTCCTTCAAAAGGCCTTGGCCGAATTCCTTCCTGTTCCTTGTCCCCAGTCCCATCCCGCCTCTTATGACCCCGACGTCGATGAAGCTTAAAGCCATAAGTAAAAAAAAAAAAAAAAAAGTCAATTAAGACTGTTTTATGTAATGACCAACGGTGGCAAAACTGTCCACGCGCACAACCAGTTCATGATTGCTTAACAGTAAATGTTTATTTACATGCAGATGGAACGCTTCCTTGTGAAATTCATAAGAATGCTCACAGCTGATACATTCAACGTCAGGTAACTACATTTTAATGCCAGCTATTATACCACCCCTCTTCCTCCCTATTTTCAAAGATACCTTTTCGGAACTTAACTGTCTATTCTTCCACAACACTAGTAAATGACATAGTTCACTTGTCTGGTGTACTCGACCGATCGTGGTGGGCGAGAGGTTACGCTCTGGCCTCACGTTAGGGAGGATGAGGGTTTGAATCTCCGTTCGACCTTTCAGATTTTGGTTTCCCATAATTTCTCCAGATCACTCCATGGTTATGCCGCGGTGGTTCCGTCAAGAAGCCACGGCCAAATCCTTTCTCGTTCCTTGCCACCAGTCCTTTCCCGCATAAAAAAAGGTATACTTGTGATATATTTCAATTTAAGTGGTCTACATGAAAAAATACAGGGTCGGGCTTTTGGCAGACTACACTCATTTGGGATTTCGTGAAAACTGTGATCAAAACTCGTGCATTCGAAAGTTTTTTTTGGGGATGGAGGGGAGGTGAATGGAGAATAAAGATTTTTCAGCTTCAGAAGCACACACATTTCTAACATGGCTACAATTTAGAGAGTAATACATATCTTGCACTTAGCTCGTCGTTTTGGAAAAGCTGATAGTTCGATGGACCATCGATTTTTTTAAAAAAAATTCTAACAAATTTTTATGCTCCAATTTTTTTAGTCGATGTAGTCAAAATTCTGCCTATTAGCTGGAATTGGTATCATTTCGATGAGTTGAGCTTCATGTAGAAGGTTGGTCATCAGAAGCACCGTCTCTCTCTTTTTTTGTATTCCGGTATGTTATTTTATTTTTATTTTCATAATTTTCCATACCATTTTTTCTTAATGTGTAGTTTCTATGCCATTCTGCATGCGACCTGCATTTCTGTTTGGTTTTGCTACATTTTCTTTTTACTTTCTGATTCAAGTACATGTATTTTTCTCGAAATGTTTAGAGAAGATTCCAATTTCATATTATATTATAGCTATGATGGCTATCTACCAATATAAATTGATATAACTCACCAGAACGCTGTTACATAGTCAGCAAACATCTTCAGTCGAACATTAGCTACGTAGTGATATCTTAAATTTAGACTTTGATTTACGATGATATACAGTGACCCGAAGTAGCGGAGAGATCTTCGCGAGTTGTTCTAGAAGCCATAATCTTTCTTTGCAAATTGACATCTAAATCTTTGGATTTGGTAGGTTGGTTTACGAGTTACAGTAATTTGAAAATATACTTGTTAAGTAACAGTCATTTTCTTTATAATGCACCCACTAAGAAGTTCATAGCATTTACATGAAAAAAAATTCACAAAAAATTTGCCAATATGTTACATTTATAGCATGCATTTCCACCTTGCTATTCTTGGCTATACTACATACAGACAATATCGACCTATTCTTGTAACAGTCAGAGGAATAGCGACTTTCAAATATGAGTGTTTTTGACCTACCACTTACTTCAGTTACTTGTCCTCAACTTTATTAGAACCAGATTTCATACAAGTGATTCTGATATACCGTAATTTCAGCTTAAGAGTTGCCCAATTACCAGCTTCACACCAAGCATACTCTTTCCTAACTCCGTAGAGACAATTGTCAGCGATAAACGCTAGGGACACACACGATAAGAACACCAAACCGAGGAATATTTCTCGTTACAGATGATTGAGCAATGATCGAGATAACAATTCGCATCAGTCCAACACATTAGTCTGGTGATCCAAACGTACACCGTGACACACTCAAATTTGTAAACCAGGGGAAAAAAATCTATTTTGTTCTATGAAAAAAGCCTACATTCCTTTTGATCCACGAGTAGGTTCGTCTGAATAGCTGAAGAACAATATCTAGAGATGGCTGCTCACATAATAGGACTTAATCTCAGAAATACTTCTCTAAGAGTTCTCCTTTCCTGCACAATATCTGTGTATCAACCAAACAAACTCTCAGAATACATTTTAAAATGACTTCTATGAAAAAGACATGCAAAAGTCTTCTTCATTGACGTTGCTCAAGATTTTAACAAATTGTGACATTCCGATATCTTATTCCAATTAAAGATGCATTACAGTGTCACACTATTAGGAAATTTCTTACATAATCTCAGTTTAGTTAGTGGCACTCATTTGACAAATATAGCTAAAAAACTGGGGAGAAAAGCAAAATATTTTGGAATTAGTTTGTCAGGGCAAAGTATTTATTTGCTAATGATCGTTATTTTTTTATAAATGTTTCACTAATCAAAATAGGAAACTGAGCTTAAAGATAGAGGGAAAATGTCAGTTGCATTAAATGAACTGACTGTTGCTACGGGTTTAATAACCTCATTTAACGAAGACGGGTTTGAAGACGGAAATTGGTACAGAGAAGATTAATTTCTTACTATCGAAAAATGAAAAAGATTTAGGTTGGGAATAGTAATATGATGGTGAAAATAGACAAAATGGCTGGTAAGTACCAAATAACCAGAGTATACTTGGACTCTTGAAATAAAATTTATAATGACATATTTTATTTATCGTACTGTCACAGAAAAGTACATCACATCGATTGCAAAGTACATTGATAACAGTCGAATTACTAAGAAAATTTGTACGAGACTCAATTGTCAAAAATTAAAATAAATATTTCTCAAGTAATCTGTTGCTGCGTCACTCATATAGATTAAGTCCGAAAAGTTCCTGAAGTCACAGTCCATCCCGACATGATGCACAGTCCGGCTTGGTGCTCCAGAATCTCACTCAGAGGAGTCCAAACAGCAGTTTTTAAATAAGAAATCAGCGTGTGTGCCATGTCCTGTGCGTTCTATTTAAGGTATTCTATTAGCTTCTTGGAGGGTTCTAGTCACGCGATGCAGGGCAGAAAACAGGTTGTCTGGTCTTTGGACTCTTCCCGTCTGTCTTTCGATGACTTTATGGTGCTGAATCCCTTGTCGTAAATGCTTTTTGCTGTTGTAAGTGGTCTTCTTCATTTACGGCGATTACTTGATAGGAAGTAGTCGAGTTGGTAGTGCAGGATTTTTATTCAGTTTTACGTATTATGAAATAATTTTCTGCCAGAGTGCACTGAGTATTTTATTTAAGGTTGCAAACGAATAGATGCTGTTTGAAAATAACCAGTAATGCCTCTTCTTTAGGATGAATAAATCTGCAGCGAGACATTTTGAGTGGTGCTGGACCGCAGGTATACACGTGGTGTAGGCGAGTAGACAGGGCAGGTGTCCATTGTTCGGAAGCGGTCGATGGTCGCCGCAAAGTGGATGGGCCTGTCACAGGGCGTCGGTGATGCGGCCACTGGAGTAACATACAGACCACGCGTGCTTACGTTCCATATCAACCCAAACAATTTGTGATTTAATCACCAGATAGGGGCATGGAATTCATTACAACAGAAATCTCTGCACGTATATATACAAACCGGTAAGCGGGCTGTGTCTCGATATCCCTTTGTTACCGCATCACGCAAAAATTACCTAGCCGATTTGAATAAGGTTTGCACTAATTGATAACTTAATGTCTATTTTTTTATAACTTCAAATGACCTTGCGACGGAGAAGAAGTGATAATTTTTTTGTAACCAAACCGGGTAGGTGCCACACATCCCACTGCAACTAAAATAAACACTGCTTTCTTAATCTCAAAAGATACCTGCCAAAGATCACATTATATCACACTCCACTCTTTGGATTCTGTTAATATTGTTACTTATTTCTTCATTTTTCTGAAATATGGTATCGAACCACTACATCAAAGATTAATCCTTCAGTAAATTATGATATTTACGCTACTATAAAGATTAACAAAATTCAGGTAGAATCCTAACATACGTTTCTGTTTAACGTCGTTACTAAATTTTTTATTGCCTACTAGACGACCCGTGCGAAAATTTCGCGAATGAAATACGATGAATAGTGAGGTTAAATGCTCTTAATATAATGCAAAGTAAAACCGCACTTTTGTAGTGAATATTTTTTGTTTAGTGTAATATGTACGGATCAAAATACTTACAACATAATAGTTAGGAAAATTTAATACACACCGTATGTACGACAAACTGTCACGAACCTTAACAGAATACAACCAACCTGAACAAAATGCACACAACATATCAATCTCTGTGATGTGTGTTGCTGTGCGAATAAAATGTTTACACTGGAATTGTATAGCAAAACAAAAATTTTTCCGTAACAGAAAAGAATATCCGAAAAGCTAAAACAGCTTATTGACATCTGTGTGATACTTGCTGCTGCAATATAGGGACTCGGCTCTGAACTGTCTCCTACGCGCGACCATTTTAAGCATCAAATTCAGAAAAAAATCTATCTTACTTTATGATTTTACCTGATTGGAGACCTTAATCTTAAAGACGATATATCATTTGTCGATTTCGGTTGGGTATCAAAGGAGATAAATGGCTCGTAATTAAAAAAAAAAAAACACGTTGTAGAAATAATACTGATACTTTTGCCCTTTAAAGGTCGAATTCCAAAAAATTCATTTTATAAAATATGGCCTGAACAAAGCAGACACCTTGGTCTTAAAAATGATACCTCATTTATTGATTTCGGTTAGGTATCAAGGAAGATAAATGGCTTGTGACAGAAAATTGCTTTGTAGAAATATTAATACTTTTGCCCTTTAATAGTCGAATTTTGAAAAATTGCTTTCTTAAAATATGGTGTAACGGAACCGAAGACCTTACAAAGATCTCAGTCTTTAAAATGATACCTTGTTTATTAGTTTTGTTTAATTATCAAAGGAGATAAATGACTCGAGACACAAAAAAAAAACACATTTTAGAAATACTTCTATTTTAGCCCTTTAAGGATTAGATTCAGAAAAAATCTAGTCTTAAAATATGATGGAGACCTTAATCTTTAGAATGATTCCTCATTTATCTATTTCGGTTAGACAAGAAGGGAGATAAATGGCTCGTGACACAAAAACGCGTTGCATCAATATTGATACTTTTGCTCTTTAAGGGCCGAATTCCGAAAAATTCTAGTCTTAATAGATGATGTCACAAAAGTGGAGATCTTAATCTTTAAAATGATACTTCATTAAACTATTTCAGATAGGTATCCATGGAGATAAATGACTCGTAACACAAAAAAACAGCGTTTTTGAAATATTGACATTTTTGCCATTTAAGGGTCGAATTCTGAAAAATTCCTTTCTTAAAATATGATGTGACAAAAGTGGAGAACATATGCTTTAAAATGAAACCTCATTCATTGATTTGGGTTAAGTATGAATGGAGTTAATGGCTTGTGACAAAAAACAACTTATAGAAATATATATATATATATATATCATGATCAAATGCAACCCTTATAAATTCCTGCGTCCACCGGGATTTGAACCCCGGATCGGAGCTGGGAACTTTATTGACTAGTGGGAAGAAGATGTATTAACTTCTGTGTGTCTAGGGAACTGTAGTTTGTGCTGTATACCTCCAACAAAAGCATAGCTACAAATCAGGCATAATGCATCTTAGTGTCAGTTGCTTCTTAATGTGAAGAACGAAGAAATAACGCACACAGACTTGTGAGGATACGTTTGTGAAAAAAATTTTAGTTCTCCACTTCTATCCATATGATAAAAAGCACATATCCGGTGAAAGAAAAATCTGTATTACTGTACTAGGAAGATGTCGATTATATCCACACCAGAATTTTTATCTTGTCCAAAATATGTATTACTTTTCTGTTCAACTTTTGATTCAGAAGTTGAAACCAAGCTTATTTTGAAGAGTAAAATGGTTTATCAATCTGCAGCTTCTCAGTATTAGAACAGAACTGCAGTGTTTTCAGATCTACTTTTTTGAGGTTATGAGCTCGATTATTCATAGGAAAAAAATTTTAAATCCTCTTTATACAATCGTCATGGCAAGAAATGTTTGTGACACTCTTTCGTTGTATCACACAGATAGTGGAGTGCCTGTGCTATTTCAGATACAGTATTTTTAGAGAAATTATTTGCTTTTTGGCCCCAATCTAAATTGTTAGTTCTACATATGTGTGCAATTAGGAATGTGGTGCAACAAATTAATGATATTAAATGATAAAAATAGTCCCAGTGCAACTGTTTTTGTATGCTTTAATGGCGCACTCGTTTTGCTTCTCATCGAGGCATCATTAGCGACGAATCTGTGTTGAAATTTTGCATTTAGTTTTCAAACTTATTCTATAATGTTTAACATTAATTTTTCATACACGTCGTATTTCGGCCATCCTATGTTACGAATTGTATGTTATCCGTGTAAAAATTTCGTCATTAGATATGAACCAACTAATTAATTATTTGAGTAACAGATGTAGTAATTGTTTACTGACCAGATTTGGAACTGCACTCCTGTAATTATCAGCCATGAATGCCATGTTTGCATCATCATCTAAAATGAAAGGAATATCAGGCATTTATATTAAGACTAGCAGAGCAGCACGTCTTAGTTTTTTAAGGAGGACCGACTTACGCTTAGGTATTTTCAATTACGGGGCGTAATTATCCTTAATGTTCGCTTGAAAATATTGGTAGGCCTCAGTGACTCAATCTACTCAGGAAAGCTGCTGATTTCCGACAATACGGTAGATCAAACTTCAAAGCACACTATAGACATTGGGGTGAATAGACGTTTACTTTGATAAACCTTCATACTTCAGCGAGGCAACATGTATCGTATCCTGCAATAACGATTTTGGTAGCTAAATAAGGGTGGGGTCAATAGCGGTCATGTGTTATAGGTGCATGTCCCGTGACAAGCTACAGCAGTTTGCACTAGAGGACACGTGTCTGCAGGACACTCAAGGGACTGCTGGGAGCAGGGTATGAGGAGTAATAGCAGCACAAGGGAGAAGAACCGTTTGGATCGTGGGGTATGTATACAACTAACGAAACAATTAAGTGTTAGCAAAACCAGTTACAATATTTTTTTCAGGTCGAACTTTCTTTGTCAAAGTTTTTAATTCTTGGTTACTCTAGCAGGTAGCAGACGATGGTTGCACAAGTGATTGTGCAGTAAGAATTTCAAAAGGCAGAAAATGATTTATCTAAATCATTTACCCTATTGCTTCGATTATAAAATTGAGACCTGAAATGGCGATATTCCGTTTTATTGCAACCTGAAACTAGACTGTAAATTTTATTTCAGGAATTGTTTAGACAAATTTGTTATTTGTAACAGAATACTCTAATTGTTTCAAACTAAAATATGGTTACCAAAATTAAGAATGTAATTTTGTAATATGAATGTAGAATTGGTGCAAAATTCATTGTGGAGATAACCGTTTTTCCCACTTATACATGATAATTCTATTAATAATAGAAACCATTAAATAGGGCATATTCTTCCTCCATTGATGGGCTTTTGATTATAAGTTTCTGCTCTAATTTTGTTGGTATAAGAAACGGGCAAACTTTCAAATACTTTTTGTTGATTGAAGACAGAATCGTAAATATGACGGTATGGCGATTACGATTCTGCTTTGAATTACTAACAACTAGCTGAATAATTTTTCTTTCGTAATAATAAAGTTAATAATGTGGTTTATGAATGAATTATTCTAAATTTCATAAATATTTTGCATTAAAAACAGTTTCCCAATCTATACTAATTAAGAGTAACCGTTCCTAAAATACATAACGTGTCATTTCTACGCAATAGCTGTACTAGGAAATTAAATATGTGTTAGACATTATGAATCGAGCAATATATGTAAGTATTCAGCGCTTCCGTTCTAGGAATATAAGTCGCATTTATCCTAGAGGAAATCAGCCTCATCAGTATGGAATATGATGATTTTTCTTTACACATATAGTATTTGGTAAAAGTTAGTTACATCCGAGTTCAATGATAAATTCAGAGTGGGTCAAAAAGGACTTGACACTTTTGGAATGATATAGAAATTTGTTAACATAACTTACAGAATCGGTAGACTTGTTATTTTATAGCAAACAATCTCAAGTTTGATGCACGTAGTGCATCAGTACACCATTCCGCCACCAGGAGCGCCAGCGTATTGCACAATTAAAATGGCTACGTTCACTGATGCGGAGATTTCTTGCTGTGTGTTTTGGTTTCATGAAATGAACTCTGCAATAACTGCTCGCACCGAATACGCTAAAGAACCTCCAAGCAGGCCTACAATTTACTCTTGGCACAAGAACTTTGTTGAGACGTGGTGTTCTCTGCGACATGATACTAAATCACCAGGTCACCCGTGTGATGATGATTATGTCGAACAGGTTAGGCAGAGATTTGCCCGCAATCCACAAAAAATCAGCACGACGTGCTTCTCGCAAGACTGGCATTCCACAATAGACTCTTTGGCGACTACTGCGTAGATGTTTACACTTGGAGGCATTCCTGAACACAATAATCTTCAGAGATGAGCCAACATTTCATATCAGTGGCATGGTGAACACCCACAATTGCAGAATATGGGGCAGCGAAAACCCACATGCTACCCTGGAACACGTTCGTGACAGCCCTGAGGTTAATGTGTTTTGTGCCCTTAGAAAATTAAAAGTGGACGTCCCTTTCTTCTTCATAGAGAAAACTGTCACTGGTATTGTATATCTGGATATGTTTGAAAACTTTTTAATTCAACATATCGTTGAAGATTACCGAGATGGGACAGGTTACTACCAGCAAGACGATGCACTACCTCATTTCCTCATGGAAGTTAAAGATTTACTCGACAATCGCTATGATTGGCTAATCATATGGCTACCTCACTCCCCAGACTTGAAACCACTGGATTTCTTTCTCTTGGTTTCATCAAAGATCGTGTGTATGTTCCTCCCATACCAAACAATTTGGCCGACCTGAAAAATCGAATCTACGTTGCCGTTACACAAGTTTGCTGCTACGTGAGTGGGAAGAAATTGATTACCGGTGGGATGTTTGTAACATGACAAATGGTAGTCACACCGAAACTTGACACTTTTATGTGAAACTTAAGGTTGTTTGCTACAAAATGACACACCTGCCGATTCTTTAAGTTATCTAAATAAATGTCTATATCATTCCAGATTTGTAAAATCATTTTTGACTCACCCTGTAGTATTAATAAGTAGAACATAAATACACCGTTTTCAGATAATGTGATACTGTTAATGCATATCTGTGCTTCAACTTTCTCTTACAAATTTTCTGATCCGAGATGACAAAATATTTTGTGGCATTACAGCGTGTTTGATGTAAAGAAATCTTTTATGTTATGGTGTAACTGTAAGTTTATTGTATTTTGTGTATTTTCTGGAAGAGATCTAAAGATTTCTCCAGACCATGACAAGCTGCTCAGTTGGTAAAGCGAACGAAGGAGAAATTGATGATCGAGATTCAAATCCTGATGAAGAGTAGCTAAATTTACATAAAAGCGACCCATGTCTAATAATCTGAATGCGATGTAAAATGGCGTCTTTTCTGTACCGGAGTTTGTTGCTGACCACAGTACCTCCATCTTATTGTCAAAATCATGGAATCAAATTCACAACTCTGCTCCACTGATTCCGTCGTGACGTTCTGTGAGCATAGCATCCTTCCTGAAATCACCGTCATATTTATAGACCGTGTGTTTAAAGCGTCTCGAAATCAGTGCCGTATACCAGATATCAAGTACCTTAACTGCCTACATTTTGACTGTATTTCGTCCCTATTCCCGTAGCACACTGTTTTGAAAACTCGCTTTAAACAAGAAAATCCACTGTATTGGCATTAGGATGGTTATGGTGCATCTGCACTATGGTGCTACGTATAGAACATTGTGAATGCTTTTCGTAGCGGACTTACCACCTTACTGGATAATGTCGCGAAATTCAGATTTTTTTAACAAATTTAAGGTTTCCATTCAGTTAAAACAAATAATAAATTCCATCGCGATGGATTAATCCGACCATAAAGGGACCGCAGAAGTTCGAAAAAAACACAATCACAGACCAAATGTAAAACAGTATAACAATAATAAGCTTCGGGACAGAACGGTAAAAATATCATAAAAAAGTGAACTTCTAAAAACAGAAAGTGCTGCTTAGTTGCACGAGTGATCATTCCACAAAAAATTAAATACATATTCCTCTTGTCATTTCTGAAAGGAGTTCTGATAGATGAAAAAAAGGATGCATTTGTAGTCAATAGATGCATCTTAATTTACTCCTTACTAAACCAATTTTATAACTTAAGTCATCCACAAAATTATTAAAAATTTCCTTAATAATAGATATAATAAAGCTGTAACCGAAAAAAAGTCTGTACAGTTAAGATAGCTTCTTTTTCTTTTTTTAAAAAGCTATCTTAATTGTACAGATGAACTATTAATTAGATAACGACCAAAAAGCGTCTGTTTTTAAAATTTGTGTCTGTTTGCAAGCTGGTACGAAACGGGATTCTCTCAAAAACTACTGGTCGGATAAAGACGGGATTTCAATTAATATATATCCCGTGGTACCCCTGGTAAAATAGGGTATGTTTGATTTTTATGTGACGCTGAATAATTGGGAAATTTAAGATAATTTTTTCGCTGAACGCGATTCACGCAGATATTATTCGTCGAATTTCGAAGTGGTTTTGGTTAATGTACAGATCGTGGTCCCACGACTAGAATAAGATATGTTTTATTTTGATGCGGCTTCAATAATTAAGGCATTAAAATCAATGTTTCCATAAATTAGAATCTATTTAAAGATAAATAACTTATCGCAGTCGAAATATTTATTATGCTTCCAGCGTTCGAGTGGCAATATACTTGGAGGAAGTTGAAGTTTGTTGAGCGGACCATTAATTTTTGCGTCTGGTCATCCACAGGGGATGGACCGTTCATGTTTGGTTTGAGAGAGTGGTGTTTTAATTAATAGATCATGCGAACAAAGAGCTAACAGGATGAGCAGTAGTTTCTTAACGGTATAAAGAAGTTCAGATGACAATTTGCGTGCGTTGACTTCAGCATTCTCAACGCAAGAATCCATAAATCTATTACTAAATACGAAAAATAAGTAGATACAAACTTAGTCTAAAGATAAAGTAGGTTTCCATCTTGTTTTTACACCCTATTTGAAGACTCTAGTTTTATGAAGTGAATTTCGTCAGTTGTGTAACGATGCATGTGGCTGGGATTACTACTGTAGTTACTTCATACCCGTGTAATGTTTGGACCTGATGAGCGTTTCCATCAATCACAGGCCATTAGATGCCGACATGTCTGTAGGGGGGGCAGCAACAGCCGCCAGCATGGCTGACTACGAGAGGACCTAAGCCGCGAACCTCTGTTCGCCACACCTTGTTTACACGGACAGAGTGGCTACACGCACGGGATGTAAACCATGCCCCAGACACTGATATACGGCACCGTGCCAGAGAGCCGTAGTGGCCACGAACGTTTGTCACTGGGCTGCGACAACCAAGCCGGCGCCACGGAAACAAACAGGCACTTCACACAGCGCACAGGTAAAAGCCACACCAGAAGGCGGGAAGAGGCACCAACTCTATATTCAAAACACTAATAAAAGGAAACACTTTCAGATGATCCCATTTGACAGTGTTTACAACTATGGGAGCGTGCATAAACTACGTGGCTCGGTCTAGGGGGGGGGGAGGGAGGAGGGGAGAAGTTGGCTGAAAGGCTACGCTGTGCTACGTGGAGGGAGGGAGGGAGGGGTTCCGAGCCTGGCCATGTAGCTTTCCATTCATATCATTTTTCATAATTAAAATGAGATACAGAACACACAACGTCATATGAAATTCATTTCCTTCATTTAATTATCGCCGTATGTAATTTATAGTAGTCTGAGAAGAGAAAACTGTAGAAAATCTCTTCTGGAATCAAAAGGGGGAAAAAGCTACTTGCTACGTGTGGGGGGGGGGGGGAGAGGCAAAAGTCGTGTCAGGCTACGTGGGGGAGGAGGGGATTCACAGGAGGCCAAAATGGAGCTACGTAGTTTATGGACGCTCCCTACCAGGCACTCAGAGATTTACGGGTGCTTCAGGAGGTGATACATTGCACCATAAGACCGAGTCTGGTAGGTGCTGCGTTGTAACTACACGCGCGGAATGCCGTCATGAAACCAGGATACGCGTCGATCAATCACTCCCAGATACGTGACCGTGTGATCGAAGCATATCACACTCCTACTTTTACTCATAATCAATGTAACCATATTATTAATTGAAAACCCACAAATTAAATAATTAAATTCCAATCATATTTATTTTATTTTTAAAACATGTTTACCTGTGTTTTTTTATTCGACTGATGTAAAAATTAATTAAACAAAAAAAGCAAATATTTAGAGTTCAAACTACTAAGTGAATAATTCAAGTAAATCAAATACACTCTTAACAATTCATAATTGCTACTATGTGGATCGCATGAATGATCCCATAGGCGTTACTGGGTTTTGCAAACTGGATTCTGGTTGCAACTGAGGTGTGAACTTGGCTCCTTTACAGTGGGTTGGAGGTTGTTGCAAGAGGCGAGGTGAAAGAGCTGTTGATCATTATGCAGAGATGTCGTCCTGGACTGCAACAGCTGTAGAGTCGAGTTGCAACTGCACCTTATACTGCTCGATGTGGCGTCGGGTAGGAAAGGCGTCTGCACACTCCTGGTGGCATTCGGGCTCCGTCGGCGTCAGGTAGTCATCACCGGCGACACTCGATCCCCGAACAGACTGCAGCCGTGGTCCATGTTGCGACTCCAATCGACCTGACTCGTCGGGCTTTCAGCCTCGAAAGCATCCCTTCAGTTATCCGTCTCTTCGCCCCACCCTGAAACACATCTTGCCACTGTACCGCAGTCCTCCATCAGACGACCAGTAATAAATTTCAACACACCACTAACAACACGTGTGAATCACTCTTCCGAGCGCTACACAAGCATTCCCTTCTCTCTTCTCTTGGAAAAATATCATTAGCGTCAGACTCGCGGAAGCCTCTGCTCAACCGAACCTTTTTTTTGTGTGTGTGGCGAGCGTCTGGTGATCCCGCTCCCCTCCTGTCTACGGCTGCTCATTCCTATAACGCAGACAATTTCGTTTAACGTTGCCAAACTTCAGCTGTTATTTATCCTCAAACCAGATGTAACATTAAAAATTGTACTAATTCATTACAGCGTAGCTCAGGCGGTAAAGAGTTTGACTGTGGCTCGGATGATCGAGTTTTGACCGCCGATAAAGCCGAGGGTTTTTCCTCGAAGCTGAACATCCGGAACGGCCCATTCAGCCTACTTTCCAATGAATACCAAGGAGATAAGTACTCGGAAGGTAAAGAATATCCTGACCCCCCTCATATCATTCTAGTGTCAATGGTTGTATTGGTAATGCGAATCCTGTGGGAAGCGTCACCAGCCGTAGGAACCACTTGCCTTTTACCCCATACCAAGTCTGGTGGGTGAGCGGTAACGTTCTGACCTTCATTCTGGAGGACGCGCGCTTAAATCCCAGTTCGGTTATTCAAATTTTGGTTTTCCATGGTTTCCTGATATCTCTCCAGGTGCATGGTTTTATTTCTTTTCAGCTTCAGAATCAATCTGATGGAGCTAATTTCAAAATATGTTTTTTTTTGTAAAAAAAAACTCCATTGAAATTAGTTCTTAGATGAAAATATAGTGCTTTAGTTATGTTTTTATTAGATATATAAATTACACAATGAAACTAGACTAATAGAGTACAGTGCAAAATTAGCTTTTCATATCACATATATCATTTCTAAAAGTTTTTTTTTTTTTTGTTTCCTGACGAACCATCTTTCTCCTTTCATACTTAACCAAGATCACGAATAAAGTGTCAGTTTAAAAATTAAGTTCTTCGCTTTCGTAACATCATTAATTAACAAAAGAATTTTTCGAAATTCAACCTGTAAATTGCATAGTCATGAACAACCAACGTCACGGATCTACGATAGTTCTGAGTCAAGCTGCTAGGTTTCGCGGGCTCCGATAAAGTGTAATCTCATTAATGTTATATAGGAGTGCCACTTATCACAGAGACACTCATAAACTGTGTGTGTGTGTTCTTGACTAAGGAGCTTTACGAATATTTTTGTTTATTTTTAGGAAAACATTTAACCATTTTTAATTGTTTCATAGGACGTTGATTTGCTACGCGCCTATTTCAGTTGTCAATTAAACAATTGTTACGCATAAGCCGGTTCTTCTGTCATCCGTATTCAAAGCATCAACCTCGCAATTCATCGTATATCATTCGTGAAATTTTCGAGCGGGCCTCGTAGTTCGACTGTCCTGACGGAAATATTCATTCATACGATCCATCTTTCATCTGTTTACTAAGTAATGATGCAAACCAATATAAGTAAAAGTGATCGTTTGTTGAAAATTTTAAATCTCCGAAAGTTCCTCACCGATTGCTTTAAAATTTTGACACAACGTTACATTCGAATTCGTGTATATTTTTATATACCCATGTCAATCATTTCTTTAGTATTTTCTAATTTTTTTTCTCTTGATTTTTTTTCAGTGATTTATTTTGTTATTTTCATTTTGATTAAATTAGTATTTTTTTACCAGGGATGCCACCGTACGCAATGCAATTGAAAATTGGTGTGCCAATTATCATGTTGCGAAATATCAACCAGCCAAAGCTTCGCAGCATCACCCAATTTGCAGTGATAAAATTGATGAGCACCAATATTGCCAAGACCGTTAAAAAGGGAAGATGTCCTCATTCCGCTATTTCCTATGATTTTTAACGGATATTCCATTTCAATTTAAGAGATTGTAGTTCCCATTTAGATTGTCGCTTGGAATCACCATGAACAAAGCTCAGGGCCAATCGTTAGAACCTTGCGGTTTAGATCTAGACACGGATTGCTTCTCACATGCACAATTATATGTTGCGTGTTCTTAAGTCTGAAAACTAGACAATCTCTACTCGGGATTCCTGCTCAAGCTCTATGAGCAGGGGTTCCCAGGCTCGTATGTGAAACTTATTAGGAGATACCTCACCGGCCGCACATTCAGTGTTCGTGTCAACAATGGTTTCTCAACTAGAAGACGGATCCGGGCCGGTGTCCCCCAAGGGTCGTTTCTCGGACCGCCAAAGTGCCAAATAACCCCGGTGAAGAAGTCGCGACCTACGCAGATGACACTGCATACTTCTCTCTCAGCAGAAGCAGAGCTATTGTAACTCGGCGTCTCCAGGAAGTCCTACAGAAAACTCTTGCTTGGGCTAGGAGGTGGAGAAATCAATCCTGCTAAAACTCAAGCCATTAAGCTTACGCGAAGATGCGACCCAGCGCTACCGGTGATACCGCATCCTCTATTACACCTCAACGTCAAGGACATCCCCTGGTCTACAACTGTTCGCTATATAGGGGTCACACTAGATAGGAGACTAAGGTGGAACGCCCACATAGAGGACGTTAGACGCCGAGCGAGTGCGCGATTACAACAACAACTCTACTCACTCATCAATTTTAATAGTCGACTACCTCCAACTATTGGAATCAAAATCTACAGTGCCCTTATCCGACCAATTATGGAATATGCGTGTCCCATATGGGCATACGCCGCAAATCATGTAATTCAAAACCGGGAATAGAAGAGAGCCCTACACTTGCACGTCATTTCCCGACCGATGCCCTATACGAGGCTACTGCACTGCCTATGCTCCTGGATAGATTCAGGCTGTTGGCAAAATCATTCTACAAAAGCTTTCCAGAATGGTCAAAAACATCGGCCAGTATGATATTTCAGACCATTGAGCTTAATAAACTAATGCACCAACACAAAGACAAACCAACTCAGAATAATTGACCAACCTTGTTAATTAGGAGAAAATATCCTAGGATAACAACACCCAAAAACACTTCCTTTTGAAGAAATGGCAGAGAATGGTGGCTGTGATGATGATCTCTACATCAGCGCGGAAAATGGAATTACAAAATTTGTTATATAGCCACGAACATTGAGAAATTAAACATATTAGAATGTGTGCTTTCTCTTTTCTTTCTTTTCCATTTAATCAGCCTGAGTCACAGCAACTCGCAGCCTGGTGCAGTTAATAATTAACAATGGTTCTAGTTTGCAGAGCTTCTATCTTCTCTGAATGTTCACTAGTGCGGTATTAAGACTTTATACATCTGATAAATGAACATTTAAGCATGGACAAACAAAACACACCGATTCTTAATTAAAACCACCTATGTTCTTCGTAAAACTCGTGCTGGGAAGTTTTTAACTGCGTGAGATAGTATTTGAAATGTTTGAGAAAGGGGTATGGTCATTTTGACGCCAGCTTTTCCTGCTGTGAATTGCTATAAAGGTCACAGATGTATAAGTCATTCATTCGGCACCAGTTAAGAGCGTTCGCCCCAAAGCAGACCTGATGGACGTTGGGGCCAATGCATTAGGCCGCTGCTGACGTTAAATATTCATCCCCGACCCCGGGGCGTCAATTAGATAGACCTCCAATCGCCATTTATGGAACCTGAAATATGGTGCATTAACGAACATGAATAATGTATTCGGTGAAATGTTTGTCACCGATTTGCATTCACTTTTACGTTTCTGGTTCCCTGTAGATGAGGTGTCCACTTTCCGTTATATCGACTGTTAACCATTAGAGGTAGCTGTTATCTGGTTCTGTTTACGTAACAAGCTGGTGACGAATAGTAAACAGAATTATATTCCTCTAGTCAGCCTATTCTGTGGTTCTGAACAACACAGGATAATAAGGTAGTGGAGTAAAGCTAAGATTTTATCCAAACAGCATTAATGTGTACCTACACCTTCATAATTTGTAACAAATACAAATTATTTATTTTTAATCCAAAACTACTTGAAAAAAATTTAAAACATAAAATGATTTAAGAAATGAAGGAATGGTTAGTATAAATCTCAAGTTTCTTATATGATAGTGAATTTAATTAGATGGTCTGGAATCAACAGATGAGATTCTTAGAGCAATATTTGGAACCAAGCAGCGATTATTTTCCAAGATCAACGTTTTTCCTGTTATATTCGTACTTTCTGATATTATTTCAGACAAAATTATTTCTTCTGTTCCACACGGAATTTATTAAATTTTATCTTCATGTTAGAATTCATGAGCTTCCTGCTAGAATTCAAACGTCTTGAAGTTTTACATGATATAAAATTTAAAAGTAGCAAGTGAAATCATTGCGCTCTACCAGGTGGAATTTATATATGAAACTAAGAGTTGCCAAAATTGACTACAGATTTTAAGAAATGTGAGAACAGACTTCTTGCTTTACGACTCGTTGTCGTCGAAGTTATTAGATGCGATTAGAGCTGATTCAGTTTGCCATTCTTGAATGTCAGTTTGCGAAGTAAGGCGCTAATGACCCCGCTGTCGACGCGCCCTAAAGTCACAAAAACAACAACAACAACAGTTTGCGAAGTAAAAAATACCAGTACATCCTTTCTGGCAAAGATATTATATAAGTTTAAATCAAAGTGGATAGCCACTTAAACATTCCATGAAAAACGAACCGACCTCAAAAGACTGTAAAATTTGGATGCGCGGCAGTGCACCCGCCAAGTCGAGTCAACGACGGCACTTCCTACCCTTTTCTCGAAGCGATTCTGGCCATTTTTTAAACTCAATTTCTTCGGTCGTATTCATTCTACATGTCTCAAATTTCTGTCATGCTTAGGTATCAGCAAACGTACTAAATTTTATTTTGTTACTGTTCTTAGTTCGGATGTTATTCAGATGCAAACTTCAGCGATTTTGTCACTCATTCACTCACTGACTGACTGATGATCATCAAAACTCTAAGGTACTTCCCGTAGGCGGATAAAGCTGAAATCTGGTACATAGATAACATTTTACCCACATAATATAAAAAAACTCTGAAACTCGTAAATTTCCACATACTCCCTTACCTATCCCTAACGTGAATTCGCTTTCAACCCTAATTACTCTATATACCTCAAGTTTTCACTGTGGAGTGAATCTGTTAAATTTTACTTCTTTCCTTTTCTTACTTTGGAAGTTATTGAAATTAAAAATTTTATTTCGGCACAACACCCCGACATCAAAATTCTACTGTACTTCCAGTAATCCTAGAAGCAAGTAATGTGGTACACATATGGTTTCATCCCTAAATCATAAGAAAAATCTGATATTGGAAGTTTTCCCTATATTTATTTAATTACAATCCCAAACATGAAAAATTCTGGCACATATTTGTGGCTTAATTAGTTTGCTCCGGATGAAGCTATAAAGCTGAGATTTCTATACTATATATAGGCAAGCATGTTTAACCAAAGCCTAAAATTTTACTTTGTTCCTATGGTTAATTTGGAAGTTAATTGTTATTTATTTGAGGTGTTAGTTAAACCAGCTCGCCTACGACGCACATTGTTTTCAGGGAGTGGGACATTGTTGGTAAGGTATATTGATGTCTTTAATTCTGAAATGTTCTTATTCACCGATTTTAAAATGGAATAATTACATTTGAGAGGCGAATCAGAATAAGTGATAAACTTACAAAAAGAAATGAGATCCCACAAAAACATATCTTTGTAAAAATAGGCCAAGTCCCGTATTTATGTAGTCACAAAAAGTTATGAAATCTTCTTCTGAGCCATGTCTACACTTTACAGTGTGTATTTACTTCACTTTGTGAAACAGAATGGTTTCTCTCGCTGTCATAGATCGTTTATTTACGGTAAAAAAATCTGATGACTTGGCCATTATGCACCTCATAATTTTTACTGAAATTTAGGACATAATATATACTTGTTAAATTCGAAAAAGAGGGAAATCTTTGCTTTTATAATTTGATAAATCAACACATTTAAGGTATTTATATAGGTTAACTAAAACATGGTCTGCATAGTGGCCAAGTCATCAGATTTTTTCGTCCTAAATAAACGATCTATGACTCCGAGAGAAACCATTCTGTTTCACAAAGTGAAGCGAATAAACACTCTAAAGTGTAGACTTGGCTCAGAAGAAGATCTCATAACTTTTTGTTACTTCATGAACACGAGACTTGGCCTATTGTTACAAGAATTGATTTTGTGGGATTAATCAATACGAATGCCAGGATGGTTCCTTCAAAAGGATAAGACTGGATTACTTCCTATACCAGCTTCCGACAAGGGTTTAGCTGGCTCGAGCCCCGGCAAAAGAATAAATTTTCATCATCAAGACTTTGACAGCAGTGTAGAACAGATGGGAATGCAATGTTCCTAATCACCAGAAGGTACGCCAGAGTCTTGGTTTAAATCCTATACCCCTCCGCCTTGCGTTCGGAGTGAGGAAACAAGAAATTGTTACTGATGATTTGTTGGTCGGATAGGGATGTAACACTCGCCTAACTCCTTGTTGACTCCGGAAGAATATCTTGAATTGGTTGGCAACACTCTTTTATAATCATATCCATGCAACGAACGGAACAATGCACCACATTTAATAACACTTACCTACAATCGCAGAACTTAAATACTCAGAAGAAGGGAAATGGCTATTCTGTCTCTGCAAGGAGATCGGGTACACCTCCTTTGGGAGGATTCAAACAATTTTCGGGTTGAAGATCACACCTTTGGCGACGAATCAGCGTGGCATTCCCGTATAAACATTATGAGTATGTTATTTTTCTCTAATCTAATAAGTCATTTAAGTAATCGTAAGGCAGCTACCGTTGCGCAGGCTGTTCTGCTTGGCCCCTTGATTTTAATTATTAACATGCAATTACATATGTATCCTTATTTTATATCTTTAAACTGTCGTGAACATATTAATAAGCAGTAAGCAAGATATAATTAAAACTTTAAAATGTCACAATGACGTCAGAAAATTCTGTTATTCAATTATACTGCAACGAGTAATTGGTAGGATCTAGTATCGCTAAAAATTTATGTCCCGTGTGACCTTAATGACCTGGTGACTGGATTTTTATTGGCTGTGCATTTCGCCACTGTCGTAACCTGCCTTAACCTAACACTGTAATCCTATCGGGGATAGGGGACCTACAAAACTAAAGTTTAATCCGAACCACGGAAGCGTTCAGGCGTACTGTAGCAAATAAGAAGGTCGGGTTTCAGTGATAAGGAGCTTCGAAAATCTCTGCCAAGAAAAGGATTTGTTGTGTGTCCTGAATGGACAAGGAAATTCTTAATAAACTACTAAACTTGTTTTATTGCTCCGCATGCGCGATCGGAGTCAGCGGAGTGGGAGAAGAGGACGGATGCTGGATTTGTTTTATTTTTTTAATTTCCTGTTTCCGCCTCTCTCTTGTTTGTGGTAGCCCCGCTAGGTAGGGCGATGTTTGGGATAGGTTTTTTGTGGAACTGTTTATTTACTCTTTGGGGGATAAAACGAGGGATGTGATCGTCGGTTATGACCCTAATTGGAAAACCCGATTAGGGTTCGTGTTTTTGGAATGCTGGCCGGGGTCATACTGGTTCTAGTATAATGCTGAGGGGCACTTTGTACTTGTGCCATGGTGTGGGTATTACGTTTCCCAGGTTCCTAAGCCGCCCTTCTGTCTCTCACTATTGAGATTAAAATTATTATTATTAATTTTTTTATTGCGATGTAGGTAACACGCAGGAGGCAATTCCTCTAATCATGTAATTACAACCTTTTTATTATTATTATCTGCAATTGGATCTTGTCGGATCACGCAAAGCCTTAACGCTTCGGTTTTGTAAGTTTTCATACAGCATTCGTTTCTTCTCCGTGGATTCTCTTCCTTTCTTCAGTCCACTTCGCCCCCAGTCTCTTAATGACTTCATTCTTTGGCGGTACTTCCTATTTGTTAATTTTTTTTCTCTGTATGTTTGTGTGTCTACGATTTCTGATGAGTTTATGTGGGCATTTTCCAGGTCTTTTTTGATCTGCTGGACCCAGGGTATAGCTTTTACGTCACAATTTTATGAATGAGTCTTGTTGCTGGAAGTCTGTGGATATGTCCATAAAATCTTAATCTTCGTTTCCTGATATCTGCCGCGAAGTTTGACAGTTTTTCTGTTGTTTTTCGAGATTTAAGTCTATATCCGTCATCTGTTTTTTCGGGACAAGGATCTTTCTTATAATTTTGCGTTCTTCTTTCAAAATGCTTTCTAGGTCACCTTTCTGTGCAGTGTTAGTTTCGCTGGCGTACAGGGCTTCAGGTTTGATAACTGTGTTGTAATGTCTGACTTTTGTATATATGGACAAACATTTTTTTATTATATATGTTGTAGGTTCTACCGTAGGCTCTCCTAAGTTTTTGCATGCGAACTTTCTGTGCTATTTTCTCTCATCCTGTGGATTCAATGATTTCTCCCAGATACTTGAATCACGGGACTCTCTCAATTTGTCCATATTTTGTGGCCAGATATTGATTGGGGAGTTTTAAGCACATGAACTGGTTTTTTCTTTTGTTTTGGAAGCATATACACCCTTTTATTTTTAAAAATTATCTTTTATAATTGGAGTGTTAAATTCCTTGCCCATTTACTTTTCCGATTTACCGATTTTAAATTCCTTAAGCACTTTCGGTAAATTATTCATCACTTCACCCGATAATTTGTTCCAATCCCGTAAACCATTACCAACAAAAGAAAATTTTCTCACTCCCTTTTGCATGAAATCAAGCAGCAGCTCTTCCCCTTCCATACATTAATTGTTTGGATGTTGGATTTCATCGTGGGTCGTAGTGATTCTGGCTCCTGGCATGGAGATTTTTGGTTCTTGTATATCTTTGGACTCGGTTATTGCTCTAAGGCACCGGTTTTGTACGCGCTGTAGGTGTTGGAGATTCGTTTTGGAGGCGGTCGGTACCCCAGACTTGGCACCCGTAGAGCAGGTATGATTACTGTCTTGTATAACTTAAGTTTTGTGCTGATTGTTAATCCTCAGCTGTACAGCAGAAGGAAAAGAATTAGCACCAGGGCTTGCCCCCAGCTTTCTTCTGACCAGCACGTGTCGTCTGAAGAGTAGTTTCTTGTATAGGGCTACCTCCAGGTATTTATGCTCGTCAGACCAAGTCAAGGACCGCGCCGCGGAGAGCTTTATTCTGTTCACGACCTGCATACTAGACGGTCTCAGCCAGCCCTCCACTGGATCCACTCCCATCAGGAGAAACCTCTTGACATGGACAAGCGCCTCTGGTCCTCGTGTAGATCACGTCGCAAATCAACACATCGGTCCGCTAGATGCGGCAACTTCCACGAAGAACGACAATCGCCACGCACGCCGACACCAAAGGACGACGCCACAGCAAACCTACAAATACTGATAAAGTAGCTTCACCCAATACGTCAACTCCCTCCAACGAGTTCTGTCCATCCGATAAACAGCCCGTCCTGACCCTCTCATTTGTTTTAATCAATCAAGGTCTAGTGAGAGTTTCTTGCTCTCCAACTTTATTGCGTTTCTCAGACACTGACCCAATAGTATAATTGGGCTCATCAAGCCGTTACGATAAATCCTGCTAAGGCAATGATGTTATGATTGTAGAATCAATGTTTTCATTTTAACTACCAATCAATGTTGGATGCTGTAGTAACTGGATATTCATTAAATGCTCTTATTACGCTGCCCATGTATTTATGACATTCAGTGATTTGTCTAAGTGATTCCTTCTCATTGAATATAAAATCGTGTTCCTCATCCGGTTCCCAAAACTTATAAATGTTAACGAGAACTTAATTACGAAGCGTTATTCTCCATGATAAATTTCATCCTGACGACAGCGAATCATTTAGGGCATCAAACCATAATTATCATTACACAATATTCTCGTGATGTGTAGTTTTAATAAAACCTGAAGTAATTTTGCGTACCCTGTTGTTGTACTTTTTGTCTGGAAATGACCAACAGTATGAACTGTATCTTACGATAGGCGATGAAAAATTTTGAGCACTCGTTTGTTTTAAACAGTAAGTGTTCAAAAACTCCAAACGATAAGATGATTATTTAAATTTAAATAAATAATTCTAGAATTTTAACACTGAATATCGTGAGCTTAATATATTGGTGGAAGGACGCTACATGACCAGGTAGTTTATTGAAGTGCTTCCTAAAATACAGTTTATAATAAAGATGGTTTTACATTCTGCAATTCTACTTTTTAAAAAAACTTTGCACAATCATCCTACACGTATTGAATTGTTTAGTGTCATACATGAGAACTACCTGAAGAAACAAATACCACACATAAAAACTTAAATTGTATACTAGAAGAAAGGAGCGAAATTTGGACCCCCTTATCGTTTATCTCTCTGTTCTTTAATGTTAGTTATTTTCACTTGAATTCTAATGAAATAATATCAGCGGTATGTTTTTGAATTGCCTGAATGACAGAAGTTAGTAAATATCTGAGCATACTCTTTAAATTATTTTTTAATAAAAAGTTGCAAAAACAGACTGAGAAAAAGGTAGTGGGACCAAAGTTAAGAATATAAGGGAGATGGGGGAATGGGAGCCTACTAACGAAAATGTGAAATAAGAATGCCCTAAAAACGTCTTTTTTGTATCTTTTTTACATTTAATTTCTGTTATATCTAATTTATGGACTATGTAAAACAAAACGAAAACACAGCCTTCTCTGGAAAGAAAGAAAAAAGAAAAAACAAATTGACTCGGATGGCTCTCATTACCCCGCCAAATGGTTAATAGGGTAATTAATCCATAAAAATGACAGAACTGAAAATTAATACAATTCTTTCCACTCTTTTGGATCTACAAATTGATCATTTACTTTTTGTGCATTAGAAATACATTATTGTTTCTTAGCACAAAATATACAAATCAATTATGGTTCATCATCACAATCTGTAAAGTCCAGGTGTGCTACATTTTTATGCACTTTACAAGACATGAGAGAGTCATTTGATTCCACTTCTGTGAAGCAAAGCAAAAAAAGATTTTTATACAGGAACCATTACTTTCATAGCTAATTAAAATAGATGAAGATTGCGACAAACAGCTTGTAGCCCTATATCTGCAATTACGTGGTCTACTCATCCTTGGATTCATCGTTGCTTTCCTTTCTATCCAGCAGAAAATGCGGATTTTTCCTTGGGCGCAACGTTTGTTGCCTTCTGTCTTCTGTTTCTTTCGTTTTCCCTCTTCCTATAGAGTTTTCTTAAGGGTAAAGCAGTCAAAATCTCTGAATGGTATTTTTTATGAGTATTTTTGGAAATTGGTGGCCTAACTTTGGTATAGGGGAAATTATGAGGTAATTAGAGCTAAGCACCAATTTCCCCTCGCTCATGGCTCTCACATGTTAACGCTTTTGTTAAAAAGTTAAAAAAGTAATAATACAATTTTTCCCTCCAGTTTTATGTAGGTGCCGTTAAATTACATTAATCACGCAAATATTACAATATATTAAGATAACTTTATAAGCAATATAGTAAACTCACCTGCATAAAGTTTTAGTCGGACACCCGAAAACAAAGTGTCGTCTGTCTGGCAAACTTATGGCGACTGAGCGGCCGCTTGTAATTACAAAGAATGATGCTTTCTAGGGAGCCTTGAACGAAACTCGCAGGTTTCTAGCACGCGATATTCAAATAATTCAGGATACTACCCGTAGACTCCCGTTCTCCCCAACACAAAGAATATCAATCGCCAAAAAAGGACATGAAAGAGTATTATTTTAACATTTGTCCGAGTGGTATAAACAATTTAGCTTATTTGACACATAATATTTCATAATATACCGTCTAAAAAGTGATAAGATTCTACGCTAATAAGTTGTTCCACTAACGAAAAACTAAACAGCATTTCAAATCACTTTAACAACTTGACGAAATATTAATATGAAATATTCGTGGGTGACTTAAGGATCGACAAGGGATCTTACTTAGGGCGTCTAAGACTTGGAAGTTTCAGGCGTTTGAAAATAATGTTGGGTTAATATCAATGTAAACAAACGACACAGTGATTCAGAATAGTATTTACCAAAGACACTGCAGTGATCAGACTGTTACTTTCACTCTTTGGAACACTAAAAACGCTGTTTAATGCACCTCCGCAAACTGAGAAAACCGCCAGCTGCAAGACGACGGGTGTCCCGGACCGCGACCAGGAGATGTTGCAACAGGTGGTGAGCAACGACCATGTCTGACAGACAGGTCAGAGATGGGGCTCATATCAGCAGTTCTGATCGCCTCGAGCCACCGGGCAAGTCATTACTCAGAGCCATCACCAGTGCAGGAACTACCAGCTGTTCGGACATACTAAGATTGATGTTAGTGACAGGGTCATCCTTCATTGTGCCTCACCGTTGGCGCAACAAATCTATTGAATTATAACTTCAAGCTTGAGAGGATCCAAAAGTGACTTAAGAAATTAACACTGTAGGTCCTATGACTTTTAATATTAAGATGCAATCGGCCAAAGGAATGTTTACTTCATGTCAAGCTGATGTGAATACGTTCAACGATGAATCTCGGTTGAGATAACCTTGGGATGACAGATGCCCCTAACCAGCACCAAGACATCCTGTTCGTAACGAAATATGGGGAACAGTTTTTCATCATGAAAACAGTTAGCATACCTTTAATTCCCAGATAAAGAAACTTTCAGCAACAGTTTGTACAATTCTTTTCTGCAATCCCATAGCAAAATAGTGTCTGTATATTTCATTTTTGGTGTGAAATGGCCAATTATCAGAAGTTAATTTTTCCCCTTGTGAGGAGGGATTATATTAATTCACACTTCTGTTTATTCTGGCAGGTTGTGCCATATGTGAGGAGGTTGTGGTTTTTTATTACTCCACCTAGCAGTATTCGCTTCTGACTATGATTTAATTTAGTTACGTTTATACATCAGCGAATTCTTTGATAGTTTCAGCAAGATTCACTCTTCAACTACGTCAGCACTTAAATTCCTCGTACAATACTTTATACACACTGATATGCCACTTCAGTTACTTTTATCATATTAAAAGCTTGTACCAATACATTTGGAGGCATTACAAGTTCCTTCCTTTCTCCCTTCTCCCTTACTGCTATGCGAGTGACTCTTCCTTTGGCCTTGCACTATATACCAACTGTTAAGACTATATACTATAGTGGCAGTCACGAAATTAGTCCTGAGAAGGTCACGGAGTATCCGAACAGTGTTGCAAATAAGCAAAAAAATCAACTTTCAGTAATGAGTGCGAAAATTTTTTTAAAAACATAATACTTAACATGCGGAACAAGGTGATGTGCTTTATAATTCCAAACATTTGTGTGACTGTTTTTAAAAAAATAGTTATTTGTTTCCATGAAAATTAGAAATCAAAATACTTTTTCTCTTCAACCGACAGAAAAAGCAATAAAAATAATAAGAAATAAATGGAAAAAAATTATACGCCATCCTGAAAATTAACAGACTCATACCAAATACATTCTATTCATTAAATAGGGAAGTAAAAAAAAT